>SJYW01023781.1:99490-118869 GCA_006410735.1 Raphicerus campestris | reverse complement strand
TAAAGCTGAAACTCCAGTACTTTGGCCACCTCATGCGAAGAGTTGACTCATTGGAAAAGACTCTGATGCTGGGAGGGATTGGGGGCAGGAGAAGAGGATTGCCGAGGATGAGATCGCTGGATCATATCACTGACTCGATGGACATGAATCTGAGTGAACTCCAGGAGTTGGTGATGGACAGGGAGGCCTGGCATGCTGCGATTCATGGAGTCACAAAGACTTGGACATGACTGAGCGACTGAACTGAACTGAGCTGAGATTGGTTGTTTCAGTTTACATGTAGTTCATTTATTTAAAAAATTTGCTGAATATTAAAAATTGCCAGGAATGTGATCAATGTGAAACAACAAAGAAAAAACATCACTTTACCCCATTCATCCCTTGTCCTTTATCTGACCTCACTCTTTAGCCACTTTTTCTCCATCTTTGCATGCATTACCTAGGTAGTAGGGTAGAAAGTATAACAGTCTCAGATTTGAGAAATCTGACTCTAGATATAAACTTAGTATTTGAAGATTGTGTGATACTGAATAAATAATAAAATCTCTTTGGAAATTCACCAATCTGTAGCATGTTGGACTGATACCCAAAATCACTTCCAAGTCAAAGACTCTATGATCCCATGCTTTCCTTAAGCAGAAGTTGAAGGGTAATTGAATTCACCAGTGATTCCAGTCTCTCCTTTGGTAACTTTCATATTTTAATCCTTAGACATGATTAGATACTCCTGGGGAAAAAGCAAGCAAGAGTTGAAAGGAGTTAACTGATGGTCCTAGAGCCATCAGTTGTTTTTCATTGCCTAGCCATGTCGGACTCTGTGGCCCCATGGATTACAGCACATCAGAGCCATCAGACCTAGGTTCAAATCCAAGTTACACAATGTAGCAGCCATTTGACTTTGGAGAAATTATTTCCATGCTCTGAGCTTCAATTTTCTAAATTTTAAAATAAAGACAATAAACATATTAATCATGTGTAGTTGTTATAAGGACTGAATGAAAATCAATGTATATTTAACATTTTATATAGTCTTAACTTTATTATATGTCCCCTACCATGATTTCTATGACATCATTTGTATACCTCCTCTATCCCATCCTGTACTTACATTACATTCTAATTACTTGCATATATACATCTTTCATTAATTGTGAGCTCTTAGAGGGTACAGACTCTTTCCTCCTTTCCTTTGCCCAAGGCCTGATCCAGTGCTACAAGTATCTTGATAAGTAATTAACAAATGTCTATAGAAACCAACTAAAGCATGTAGGTACATAGATTCATAAATGTTTCTCCCCAGTTTATCTTCCAAAGACTGAAAACAGAAAAAAAAATAGTACTGCCTAAGCGACTTCCCTGGTGGCTCAGACGGTAAAACATCTGTCTGCAGTGCTGGAGACCTGGGTTCTACCCCTGGGTCGGGAAGATTCCCTGGAGAAGGAAATGGCAACCCACTCCAATACTCTTCCCTAGAAAATCCCATGGACGGAGGAGCCTGGTGTCCATGGGGTCGCAAAGAGGTGGACACAACTGAGTGACTTCAGTCAAGCAAAATATGTACAGATGAAAAGGCATATTGTTGTATAAAATTTTCAAAGACTTCATCAATACAGAAAATAAAAATAAAGAACAACTTAGTGTTCTGGGAATACTTGGACAAGAGTGTCCAGCATCCTAGTAGAAGAGAAAATGTCAAAAGCCAATGCTAGTTGATTCAGCACCATGGACAACCACACAATCATTTCAGTGTTGCCAAGAGCTGGGGCTGGAACACATGAGGCAAATGGGAGACTATTGATAAATCAATCTAGAGAGGTATGCAAGAGCCAAGTAAAAGACAGGAGGTTTGGACAAAGCCTATCAGTAAAGTAGTATGGACAACCTTTATGCAGGGAGTGACATGGCCAGAATTTAATTCTAGAAAGAATACTTTGGATGATTGTATTTGAACAGCCAGTGTTAGAATACAAGAAATCATTCAGACGAGAACTGCAACAGTTTGAGTGAACAGTTATGAGGGCATGAGCTGGGGATATGTGGTGGGAGGATGAGAGAAAAGAGAAAGTGTGGAAATAATAAAGAAATAGAATCAGTGCTTTTTAATGGAAGGAAACTGAAGCAGGGGTAGGAAGACTCAGGACTTTCGTTTGGGCTATGATCTTTGCTATAAAGTATACTGGAGAGATAAGGAAATTGAGAGCTAAAAAATATTGAAGTCAGAGTTGATATACTCAGTTTAAGATGTTAGTGTGACATTCATGTAAAAGTGTCCAATGAGCAGTTGAGTATACAGGTTTGGAGTTCAGAAGAAAGGATGAGATATAATGAACATTGAATGAAAATATGTTGTACTGCTATATTATGCTAATCTGGCTCAGTTCAGTTCATTTCAGTTGCTCAGTCGTGTCCAACTCTTTGTGACCCTATGAACTGCAGCATGCCAGGCCTTCCTGTCCATCACCATCTCCCGGAGTTGACCCAAACTCATGTTCATCGAGTCAGTGATGCCATCCAGCCATCTCATCCTCTGTCGTCCCCTTCTCCTCCTGCTCCCAATCCCTCCCAGTATCAGAGTCTTTTCCAATGAGTCAACTCTTCACATGAGGTGGCCAAAGTACTGGAGTTTCAGCTTTAGCATCATTCCTTCCAAAGAAATCCAGGGCTGACCTCCTTCAGAATGGACTGATTGGATCTCCTTGCAGTCCAAGCGACTCTCAAGAGTCTTCTCCAACACCACAGTTCAAAGCATCAATTCTTGGGTGCTCAGCTTTCTTCACAGTCCAACTCTCACATCCATACATGACCACAGGAAAAACCATAGCCTTGACTAGATGGACCTTAGTCAGCAAAGTAATGTCTCTGCTTTTGAATATGCTGTCTAGTTTGGTTGTAACTTTTCTTCCAAGGAGTAAGCATCTTTTAATTTAATGGCTGCAGTCACCACCTTCAGTGATTTTGGAGTCCAAAAAAATAAAGTCTGACACTGTTTCCCCATCTATTTCCCATGAAGTGATGGGACCAGATGCCATGATCTACGTTTTCTGAATGTTGAGCTTTAAGCCAACTTTTTCCACTCTCTTCTTCCACTTTCATCAAGAGGCTCTTTAGTTTCTCTTCATTTTCTGCCATAAGGGCGGTATCATCTACATGTCTGAGGTTATTGATATTTCTCCTGGCAATCTTAATTCCAGCTTGTGCTTCTTCCAGCCCAGTGTTTCTCATGATGTACTCTGCATAGAAGTTAAATAAGCAGGGTGACAATACACAGCCTTGATGTACTCCTTTTCCTATTTGGAACCAGTCTGTTGTTCCATGTCCAGTTCTAACTGTTGCTTCCTGACCTGCATATAGATTTCTCAAGAGGCAGGTCAGATGGCCTGGTATTCCCATCTCTTTCAGATTTTTCCAGTTTATTGCCTGAACCTAGGAGAGCACAAAGTTCAGAGCCTTAATTATTACACATAATGTGTCTTCTGCTTTAATTTTCTAATGGAGAGTAACTATAAGTCACTTGTGCTAGGAACTGACTTAAGTTTCATGGCCTTGAAAAATGTCGCCACCTCAGGGTAAATTAAAGATCTAACAGCTTTAACAATTTTGGGAGCACTGTTGGTAGTATATGTCCTAAATTTGGCCATTTTCATATTAACTTTGTTAAGATGTATAGGACTTCCTTGGTGGTCCAATTGTAAGGACTCTGAACCTTCACTGCCCAAGCTCAGGTTCCCCAGTTGGGAAACTAATATCCCACAAGCCACAAAGTGTGGAAGAAAAAAAAAAANCCTCCTTCAGAATGGACTGATTGGATCTCCTTGCAGTCCAAGCGACTCTCAAGAGTCTTCTCCAACACCACAGTTCAAAGCATCAATTCTTGGGTGCTCAGCTTTCTTCACAGTCCAACTCTCACATCCATACATGACCACAGGAAAAACCATAGCCTTGACTAGATGGACCTTAGTCAGCAAAGTAATGTCTCTGCTTTTGAATATGCTGTCTAGTTTGGTTGTAACTTTTCTTCCAAGGAGTAAGCATCTTTTAATTTAATGGCTGCAGTCACCACCTTCAGTGATTTTGGAGTCCAAAAAAATAAAGTCTGACACTGTTTCCCCATCTATTTCCCATGAAGTGATGGGACCAGATGCCATGATCTACGTTTTCTGAATGTTGAGCTTTAAGCCAACTTTTTCCACTCTCTTCTTCCACTTTCATCAAGAGGCTCTTTAGTTTCTCTTCATTTTCTGCCATAAGGGCGGTATCATCTACATGTCTGAGGTTATTGATATTTCTCCTGGCAATCTTAATTCCAGCTTGTGCTTCTTCCAGCCCAGTGTTTCTCATGATGTACTCTGCATAGAAGTTAAATAAGCAGGGTGACAATACACAGCCTTGATGTACTCCTTTTCCTATTTGGAACCAGTCTGTTGTTCCATGTCCAGTTCTAACTGTTGCTTCCTGACCTGCATATAGGTTTCTCAAGAAGCAGATCAGGTGGTCTGGTATTCCCATCTCTTTCAGAATTTTCCACAGTTTATTGTGATCCACACAGTCAAAGGCTTTGGCATAATCAATAAAGCAGAAACAGATGTTTTTCTGGAGCTCTCTTCCTTTTTCCTATTTATTGACTCATTCACAATCTCATTAGGATCTTGCTGATTACTGGTGCCCACAGGCATTGCCTATAAGTGGTAAATCTATAGCCTGAGGTCATATCCAAGATGACCAATTCATTGAGACACTTTTTAATCTTTTGAACTCTTCCAAGAGTAGCCAGTGGCAATTGCAGAAGGCAATGGCACCCCACTCCAGTACTCTTGCCTGGAAAACCCCATGGCCAGAGGAGCCTGGTAGGCTGCAGTCCATGGGGTTGCTAAGAGTTGGGCATGACTGAGCGACTTCACTTTCACTTTTCACTTTCATGCATTGGAGAAGGAAATGGCAACCCACTCCAGTGTTCTCGCCTGGAGAATCCAAGGGACAGGGAAGCCTAGTGGGCTGCTGTCTATGGGGTCACAGAGTTGGGCACAACTGAAGCGACTTAGCAGCAGCAGCAGCAAGATTAGCCATCTTCAAATTTTCTCAGATTCTTCCTGAGTTGTGGCCTCTTCCACTTCCAAATATCTAATTGTCTTGGCCATATTTTGCTAGAAGCTCAAACGCTGCTGTCTTTAAGAAGCTTCATATATGCAGATATTCTAAAAGTTGCAACTCATGTTATCTCTCTGGCCATCCCAGAATCAAATATTCAGAAAACCTCAGGGCTAGGAAGTGCTTTTGCAGAAAAGTACATTTATTAATGGAAAATGTGAGGCCAAAGCAGAGAAAGTAACTTACTGAAGTTCCAGTTCACTCAATAAAATGTTTATTTTGCCACGTGCCAAGCACTTTCCTAGATGCTGGAAACATGATGGTCCCGCTGACAGATGTGGATGCTGCTCTGTTTTAGTGAGTTTATAGTCTACCAGGAGGGAGATAAACACTACTAACCAGGACACTCACATAGCCTAGGGAAGTGATAACTAAGTTAAGATTATATCTTTCCCCACTGCATACAAATAAAAAATATCTTAGTGAGTGGCAATGTGTAGCAGAGCAAGGATTCTGATATCAGGTTTGTCTAACTCTTAATTTCAAATNAGAAATCCAGGGCTGACCTCCTTCAGAATGGACTGATTGGATCTCCTTGCAGTCCAAGCGACTCTCAAGAGTCTTCTCCAACACCACAGTTCAAAGCATCAATTCTTGGGTGCTCAGCTTTCTTCACAGTCCAACTCTCACATCCATACATGACCACAGGAAAAACCATAGCCTTGACTAGATGGACCTTAGTCAGCAAAGTAATGTCTCTGCTTTTGAATATGCTGTCTAGTTTGGTTGTAACTTTTCTTCCAAGGAGTAAGCATCTTTTAATTTAATGGCTGCAGTCACCACCTTCAGTGATTTTGGAGTCCAAAAAAATAAAGTCTGACACTGTTTCCCCATCTATTTCCCATGAAGTGATGGGACCAGATGCCATGATCTACGTTTTCTGAATGTTGAGCTTTAAGCCAACTTTTTCCACTCTCTTCTTCCACTTTCATCAAGAGGCTCTTTAGTTTCTCTTCATTTTCTGCCATAAGGGCGGTATCATCTACATGTCTGAGGTTATTGATATTTCTCCTGGCAATCTTAATTCCAGCTTGTGCTTCTTCCAGCCCAGTGTTTCTCATGATGTACTCTGCATAGAAGTTAAATAAGCAGGGTGACAATACACAGCCTTGATGTACTCCTTTTCCTATTTGGAACCAGTCTGTTGTTCCATGTCCAGTTCTAACTGTTGCTTCCTGACCTGCATATAGGTTTCTCAAGAAGCAGATCAGGTGGTCTGGTATTCCCATCTCTTTCAGAATTTTCCACAGTTTATTGTGATCCACACAGTCAAAGGCTTTGGCATAATCAATAAAGCAGAAACAGATGTTTTTCTGGAGCTCTCTTCCTTTTTCCTATTTATTGACTCATTCACAATCTCATTAGGATCTTGCTGATTACTGGTGCCCACAGGCATTGCCTATAAGTGGTAAATCTATAGCCTGAGGTCATATCCAAGATGACCAATTCATTGAGACACTTTTTAATCTTTTGAACTCTTCCAAGAGTAGCCAGTGGCAATTGCAGAAGGCAATGGCACCCCACTCCAGTACTCTTGCCTGGAAAACCCCATGGCCAGAGGAGCCTGGTAGGCTGCAGTCCATGGGGTTGCTAAGAGTTGGGCATGACTGAGCGACTTCACTTTCACTTTTCACTTTCATGCATTGGAGAAGGAAATGGCAACCCACTCCAGTGTTCTCGCCTGGAGAATCCAAGGGACAGGGAAGCCTAGTGGGCTGCTGTCTATGGGGTCACAGAGTTGGGCACAACTGAAGCGACTTAGCAGCAGCAGCAGCAAGATTAGCCATCTTCAAATTTTCTCAGATTCTTCCTGAGTTGTGGCCTCTTCCACTTCCAAATATCTAATTGTCTTGGCCATATTTTGCTAGAAGCTCAAACGCTGCTGTCTTTAAGAAGCTTCATATATGCAGATATTCTAAAAGTTGCAACTCATGTTATCTCTCTGGCCATCCCAGAATCAAATATTCAGAAAACCTCAGGGCTAGGAAGTGCTTTTGCAGAAAAGTACATTTATTAATGGAAAATGTGAGGCCAAAGCAGAGAAAGTAACTTACTGAAGTTCCAGTTCACTCAATAAAATGTTTATTTTGCCACGTGCCAAGCACTTTCCTAGATGCTGGAAATACGATGGTCCCACTGACAGATGTGGATGCTGCTCTGTTTTAGTGAGTTTATAGTCTACCAGGAGGGAGATAAACACTACTAACCAGGACACTGTCACATAGCCTAGGGAAGTGATAACTAAGTTAAGATTATATCTTTCCCCACTGCATACAAATAAAAAATATCTTAGTGAGTGGCAATGTGTAGCAGAGCAAGGATTCTGATATCAGGTTTGTCTAACTCTTAATTTCAAATATCACTTGTCTTCTTTATTAATAGATAATATAATTTGCTTATATCATAGTTGAAGAGTAGCTAAGGGCATGAATCAGATTACCTGGATTCAAATCTCAGTTCCTCATTTACTACCTCTGTAACTTGGATAAGTTACTCACCATATCTAATATTAAGTTCCACTCATCAGTAAACTGCAGATAATCTCTATACTTCATTGAGCATGCTGTGTTTAATATATGATACTAATTTTATTCATTTTTATTTATTTGGCTATTCTGGGTCTTAATTGCTGCACGGGCTTTTCTCTAGTTGCAGTGCAAGGGCTTCTTATTGTGTGGCTTCTCTTGTTGGGGAGCATGGGCTCCAGGGTGTGCGGACATTGGGAGCTATAGCACGTGAGTTCAGTAATTGTGGCTCCAGGGCTCTGGAGCATAGACTCGGTAGCTGCAGCACACAGGCTCAGTGAAGGCATGTGGGATCTTCCCAGGTCAGGGATGGAAGCCACACCTTCTGCATTGGCAGGTGGATTCCTTATCACTGTGCCACCAGGGAAGCCCTATGATACTAATTTTTACGTTTTAGATAAACTCCAGGGTTCTCTGGGCTTTCTAGGTGGTGCAGTGGTAAAGAATCTGCCTGCCAGTACAGGAGATGAAAAAGACTCAGATTCAATCTCTGGGTTGCAAAGATCCCTTGGAGCAGGAAATGGCAACCCCTTCCAGTATTCTTGCCTAGAAAATTCAGTGGACAGAGAAGCCTGGAAAGCTACATTTTATGGGGTTGCAAGGAAATTAGACACGACTGAGCACACACACACATACACACATACACACAAGGTTCTTTACAATTCCAACACTGGTCTCTACTGCTTTCTGCTAAGGGAAGCTGGGGGTGCAAATAGAAGAGCCCGAGACTGGGAACTAGGATTACTGGATTTTAGTCCAAGCTTCCGTCCTTAATTGCTGTCAGTTTGGGGCAGTCATGTGACTTTTCTGGGCCACAGTTTTCTGTTCTCCAGTTGTAATCTCTACGTGCCTTCTTTTTAACTGATGGACTATTATAAGGAAGATGGGTCTTATTTGGAAAGACCCTAATGCTGGGAAAGATTGAAGACAGGAGGAGAAGGGGACGACAGAAGATGAGATGGTTGGATGGCACCACCAACTCAATGGACATGAGTTTGAGTAAACTCTGGGAGTTGGTGATGGACAGGGAGGCCTGGTGTGCGGCAGTCCATGTGGTTGCAAAGAGTTGGACACAACTGAGTGACTGAACTGAAGTGAACTGACAAGGAAAGACTTGTAAGAATAAGGCTTGACCCTCTGTCATGTCAGTCACACTTTCCTCCTTTCCCTTAACTCTTAATTTCTATACTTCAAACTGCGCATTGCTTTTATCCAACAAATAATGCTATGTGGGTAATGTACTACATTTGCTAGATCTGCATGGGGCCCAGAATATCTGGACATAAATTGAGGAAAAGATACTGGTGGCCACCCAGCTGTTTTATCAACACTGCCCTAAAAAGCACAACACTTTGCATATGCAATCTCGAGCAAGATGAAAATTTCACAAAACATTTAATTTTTTGTTTGGAGTAGTCATAGCACATCACCCCTGTGACATGTGATTTTGTGACTTGGGATGTTGAGAAGCCCTACACTTTTTTCAGTATAGGCTCTTAAAATCTTTTCTAGATGAGGGAGAGACTATGATGATTAAAAGGCACAGGTTCACCTTAACCCAGCTGCTGCCTTTCATGAATCTGAGGCTCTGAAGTTGTATCATTATTCCAATAACCTCATCACTGGCATCCTTTCAGAGTGAGTGGAGTGGGGTTGGGGGAGTTGATAGTGCAATCAAAAGAAGCTGAATTCAATACAAGCTGAACGCCAGAAACTCCTGAACTGAAGGTTTTTGGGTCAATGAACCTGGCTCATGAACGTGACGTGTCTCCCCTTCTTTACCCTCGTACCTGAATTTTACTATTTTCCTGGAAAAATTGGAGAATGGATGTCTATAGTACCTGATGAAAAACAATAGAAAGGAACCTTTGTGGGTGAGTTGGGAGAATAACAGAGAGAAGATGGTTAAAGCAGAAAGCAGGAAACTCTAAGATTCTCTGAAAAATATATAAAAGCAACATTCTTTAGAGAAAAACACCAGGCTGTATTTAGTCAGGGATATGGGGCGTTCCTGGTGGCTCAGATGGTAAAGAATCTGCCTGCAATGTGGGGTACCTGCGTTTCATTCCTGGGTTGGGAAGACCCCCTGGAGAAAGGAATGGCTACCCACTCCAGTATTCTTGCCTGGAGAATTCCATGGAAAAAGAAGCCTGGCATGGGGTCACAAAAAGTCAGACATGACTGAGTGTCTAATACTTTAACTTTATCTTTCTTTTACTGATCAACTCTCTCCTTATTTTTATAGCTTTTACCATAGAGTTAGTAAAATCAATATTAGTTTGTTTCACAGAGTAGAAATAATCTTGAAAAACTTAGCTCTGGTTAGAATTTCTAAAAGCAAATCCTATTCTTCCCTCTTAATTCAAATTATAAAATTGCAGATGTATTCAGCAGAAAAATATTGACCTAGGATATCATAAGATTATTCTTAAGATTTCAGGATATCTTATAAAATCCTGCATTCAAAAATTTCAATATTAATTTTAGAGTTAATAGCACTGCACATTCTTCACTGAACAGCAACTAAAATATTTCTGTTTGGAAAATTATCTTCAAGTCTTACAGAACAGGGATATGCTAAAAATAGCACTAAAGTTTTAGCTTGACAGATAACATTAACCGAAGTGAGGAATAAAAGAGAAATATTAAGCTGGCTCAGGATGCGGAAGATTCACAAGTTATCCACATAGAAGTAGAAAGAAATTTTATAAGGTTTAGTGAAAATGTCAGACTCTCTTTCTCCTGGGCCTTTGAACATTTTCCCTTTNATTCTTGCCTAGAAAATTCAGTGGACAGAGAAGCCTGGAAAGCTACATTTTATGGGGTTGCAAGGAAATTAGACACGACTGAGCACACACACACATACACACATACACACAAGGTTCTTTACAATTCCAACACTGGTCTCTACTGCTTTCTGCTAAGGGAAGCTGGGGGTGCAAATAGAAGAGCCCGAGACTGGGAACTAGGATTACTGGATTTTAGTCCAAGCTTCCGTCCTTAATTGCTGTCAGTTTGGGGCAGTCATGTGACTTTTCTGGGCCACAGTTTTCTGTTCTCCAGTTGTAATCTCTACGTGCCTTCTTTTTAACTGATGGACTATTATAAGGAAGATGGGTCTTATTTGGAAAGACCCTAATGCTGGGAAAGATTGAAGACAGGAGGAGAAGGGGACGACAGAAGATGAGATGGTTGGATGGCACCACCAACTCAATGGACATGAGTTTGAGTAAACTCTGGGAGTTGGTGATGGACAGGGAGGCCTGGTGTGCGGCAGTCCATGTGGTTGCAAAGAGTTGGACACAACTGAGTGACTGAACTGAAGTGAACTGACAAGGAAAGACTTGTAAGAATAAGGCTTGACCCTCTGTCATGTCAGTCACACTTTCCTCCTTTCCCTTAACTCTTAATTTCTATACTTCAAACTGCGCATTGCTTTTATCCAACAAATAATGCTATGTGGGTAATGTACTACATTTGCTAGATCTGCATGGGGCCCAGAATATCTGGACATAAATTGAGGAAAAGATACTGGTGGCCACCCAGCTGTTTTATCAACACTGCCCTAAAAAGCACAACACTTTGCATATGCAATCTCGAGCAAGATGAAAATTTCACAAAACATTTAATTTTTTGTTTGGAGTAGTCATAGCACATCACCCCTGTGACATGTGATTTTGTGACTTGGGATGTTGAGAAGCCCTACACTTTTTTCAGTATAGGCTCTTAAAATCTTTTCTAGATGAGGGAGAGACTATGATGATTAAAAGGCACAGGTTCACCTTAACCCAGCTGCTGCCTTTCATGAATCTGAGGCTCTGAAGTTGTATCATTATTCCAATAACCTCATCACTGGCATCCTTTCAGAGTGAGTGGAGTGGGGTTGGGGGAGTTGATAGTGCAATCAAAAGAAGCTGAATTCAATACAAGCTGAACGCCAGAAACTCCTGAACTGAAGGTTTTTGGGTCAATGAACCTGGCTCATGAACGTGACGTGTCTCCCCTTCTTTACCCTCGTACCTGAATTTTACTATTTTCCTGGAAAAATTGGAGAATGGATGTCTATAGTACCTGATGAAAAACAATAGAAAGGAACCTTTGTGGGTGAGTTGGGAGAATAACAGAGAGAAGATGGTTAAAGCAGAAAGCAGGAAACTCTAAGATTCTCTGAAAAATATATAAAAGCAACATTCTTTAGAGAAAAACACCAGGCTGTATTTAGTCAGGGATATGGGGCGTTCCTGGTGGCTCAGATGGTAAAGAATCTGCCTGCAATGTGGGGTACCTGCGTTTCATTCCTGGGTTGGGAAGACCCCCTGGAGAAAGGAATGGCTACCCACTCCAGTATTCTTGCCTGGAGAATTCCATGGAAAAAGAAGCCTGGCATGGGGTCACAAAAAGTCAGACATGACTGAGTGTCTAATACTTTAACTTTATCTTTCTTTTACTGATCAACTCTCTCCTTATTTTTATAGCTTTTACCATAGAGTTAGTAAAATCAATATTAGTTTGTTTCACAGAGTAGAAATAATCTTGAAAAACTTAGCTCTGGTTAGAATTTCTAAAAGCAAATCCTATTCTTCCCTCTTAATTCAAATTATAAAATTGCAGATGTATTCAGCAGAAAAATATTGACCTAGGATATCATAAGATTATTCTTAAGATTTCAGGATATCTTATAAAATCCTGCATTCAAAAATTTCAATATTAATTTTAGAGTTAATAGCACTGCACATTCTTCACTGAACAGCAACTAAAATATTTCTGTTTGGAAAATTATCTTCAAGTCTTACAGAACAGGGATATGCTAAAAATAGCACTAAAGTTTTAGCTTGACAGATAACATTAACCGAAGTGAGGAATAAAAGAGAAATATTAAGCTGGCTCAGGATGCGGAAGATTCACAAGTTATCCACATAGAAGTAGAAAGAAATTTTATAAGGTTTAGTGAAAATGTCAGACTCTCTTTCTCCTGGGCCTTTGAACATTTTCCCTTTTGTCTGATAATTTTTGCTGTATTTCAACATGTTCTGAAGCTCCCCAAGATCTGGACTCTACTGTATTTTTCCACAGCACTTACCACCTCCTAAAATAAAATATTTTCATTATATTTTTGTTTGCTTCTCCCATACTCCTCTGACAATGTAATGGAAGAGGGACATTGTTGTTGTCATCATAGTTGTATCCACAGCACCTACAACAGGTCCCACTGTGCAGAAAAACCTTGATAAATATTTGTGAGATGGATAAAAATATACTTTGTAGCACATTTCCTCCCTAAGATTTATCCTAAATAATTTTCATCTTACCTTTACTCCATTGCAGCAATTTTAACACCATATATTAAAAAAATTAAATTGAAATACATGTAGTATAAAATTACCACTTTATTTTGTATAATTATTATTATTTGTTATACTTTATTAATGGGGATTGATGTGGATAATTGACAATCTAGAAAACATTTAATATTTAATAAAAAATTCTTTATGTCTATCCACTTTCTTTGTCTATATGGAGGAGGTTCTCAAAGAATAGTACATGTGAAAGAAACATGTTTTTTAGATTATTTTATCCCATTTTAAGTCATTGGAAATTTCAGAACTCAAATTTACAGAGATTTTCAAAAAATTTATAAAATATTAATCATCTAGACCTTTGCAAATGATGTTTATCACAAGACAGAGATAGTATGTTAAGCATTTCAAAAGTTACATAGTTTCAATGAATGCATTTCACAAACTATCAAATGTATCCCAATGAAATAATTTTAAAAAGATATGGTATGCTGACATTGGGCATATTTTACATATTTTTTAAAATCAGGATATAGTCATTTTACAGTGTTATACAGCACAGTGCATTGGCTATGTGTGTGTGTGTGTGTGTGTGTGTGTGTGTGTGTGTNTAATTTTAAAAAGATATGGTATGCTGACATTGGGCATATTTTACATATTTTTTAAAATCAGGATATAGTCATTTTACAATGTTATACAGCACAGTGCATTGGCTATATGTGTGTGTGTGTGAGTGTGTGTGTGTGTGTGTATAAAAATATATATATCTCCCCTCCCTCTTGGCCTCTCCCCCATCTCATCCGTCTAGGTCACCACAGAGCACCCAGCTGAACTCCCTGCAGTATACAACAGGTTCCCACTAGCTATCTGTTTTGCACATGGTAGTGTATATATGTCAATACGAGTCTCCTACTTCATCCCACCCACTCCACACATCTACTCTTAATGTCTATGTGTCTGTCTTTCCTACAAAGGAAAGTCCCCATTTTAGAGTATACAATTTGGTGGTTCATTCCCAAACTTCGTAGATTTAGCACATTCACAATGTTGAGCAAACACTCCCTCAATCGAGTTCCAAAACATTTTCATCAGCCTTAAAGAAATCCCTGTAAGGAATCAATCCTCATTTTCCCCTACCTCTCAGCACCTGATGCTTTGTGTGTTTTATATAAAAGGAATGGAGTAATATATAATCTTTTGTGTTTGGTTGTTTCAGTTCAGTTCAGTCACTCAGTCGTGTCTGACTTTGTGACTCTATGGACTCCAGCACGCCAGGCCTCCCTGTCCATCACCAGTTCCTTACTTACTCAAACTCATGTCTATTGCTTGGTGATGCCATCCAGCCATTTTATCTTCTGTCATCCCCTTCTACTCCCTCCAATCTTTCCCAGCATCAGGGTCTTTTCAAATGAGTCAGTTCTTTGCATCAGATGGCCAAAGTATTGGGAGTTTCAGCTTCACCATCAGTCCTTCCAATGAATATTCAGGACTGGTTTCCTTTAGGATGGACTGGTTGGATTTCTTTGGAGTCCAAGGGAATCTCAAGAGTCGTCTCCAACACCACAGTTCAAAAGCATCAATTCTTCAGTGCTTGGCTTTCTTTATAGCGCAACTCTCACATCCATACATGACTGTTGGAAAAACCATAGCTTTGACTAGATGGACCTTTGTTGGCAAAGTAATGTCTCTGCTTTTTAATATGCTATCTAGGTGGGTCATAGCTTTTCTTATAAGTAGCAAGCATCTTTTAATTTCATGGCTGCAGTCACTATCTGCAATGATTTTGGAGCCCAAGAAAATAAAGTCTGTTACTGTTTTCATTGTTTCCCCATCTATTTGCCATGAAGTGATGGGACTGGATGCCATGATCTTAATTTTCTGAATGTTGAGTTTTAAGCCAACTTTCTTTTAGTTAGCACAGTGTTTTTGAAAAGTGCATTCACTGTATTATATATAATGTATCAGATTGTCATTACTGTTTAAGCCTGAGTAATATTCTGTTGTGAGTATGTATATACAACATTTCGCTTACTTGTTCATCTTTATCTATTGATGGACATTCAGGAAGTTTCCACCTTTTGGTTATTGTGAATAGTGCTGCTATAAATAGTCCTGTGCAACAATTTGTTCACACCATATTTTGATTACTTCTTTTCTAATTTCCAAATTCTGGACTCCATTAGGGCAGGGATGGAATTGGTCTTGTTCACAAATGTATCCCCAGATGGATTTGTGCTCTGGATAATATTTGTTCAATGAATGACTTGAATACAAAATGTCCAATTCTCTTGAATATTTCTTTAAAAGGGAATTATTGGAATTTCCTAAGTTAATAGGGATATCACAGCTTTAAAAAAATTTAAGAATGCCATAGAAATAAAAGAATATCTATGCCTTAATTCCATATAAGTGTTTCCCAGGTGGCACTAGTGGTAAATTCCATATAAAGGCTAACTGCAGGAAAGTGGAAGGGGGGTGAGGGTGGTTGAGAGGAATGAAGGACTCAAGTGGGGTTGGAGAGGAGGCAGCAGCAGCTGACAGAGATGTAAACGCGTGGGGGAAGGTAGAGTGTATGGAGGGCTGGGGGGCAGCATGAACAGAGGGCAGAGGGCGCAGAGATGAAGAACAGCAGCGGTTCTCAGGTTGCTCTATGCCTCTCAAGCCGAGGGAAGTTTAGAGAAGTCCTCTCTGCCCCCAAGAAACAGCTTTTTGTCTTTTATTTTCAAGCATCAAAGTTGATTTCTGAAATAAAGGTTTGCTTTAGTGTGGAATTCTGAAGGTGTTCCCCAGGTGTTCAAGAGTGACTTTGGCTTTTAGAAGAAACTTTTGAAGTGGAAAGTGGTCTTCACATTGTAGTCACAATTAATAAAAAAAAATTGTTGTACCAAAACATGTAACAAATTTACCCTTTTAATAATTAATAAGGCTACATGTACAGTATTGTTAAATACATGCACATTGCTGTGCACCAGACCCGTGGAACTGTTTCTTCCTGCATGACCAATACTCTGTACCCAGTGAACTTAACCAAGCATTTATAGGACGCCTACTGTATGCCTGCAGTTAAAAGAGACCATTGTCTTAAAAGAGACCATTGTCTTTCTGGGTAATTTGCTCCTTCATCCATTTACGTCTGGAGACTCTGTTTATTTACATATATTAATAATTAGCATGCATATTTTTTGTAGTGCTTCACAAGTTATAAAGCATTTTCCTTATATTTCTTTATTAAGTAAATTATAATATACTTCTTATTTACTGCATTATTTGATCCCCTCCCACACTGTTAGTATTTAATTTTACAAATGAGGAAACTAAAGTCATGAGGAGAGTAGTTTATCCAAGATTATAGAGCCAGAGAGTTGCAGAGCTAAGATATGAAGTCGGTTTTTGAAAATGGGTTCTTCCCAGTAGATTATGCTACTATGATTCATTTCAAATAGCATTAAAGAGTGACTTTAGCTTTTCCTCTTGGGTTACTTAGAAAAATGAAAAATATTTATAAAATAAATTTCATTATCTGGTTCAAAATAGCTTTTAAAAATTCACTGTATAAGTTGCTTGTTTCTCTTAACAAATTCCTCTGATCCAAAACGTTTTTCTTATTTAGCTTTTATTTATTGTTCTAAACCGTATTACTTTGCAAGTATTAGCCATTGCATTGGACAAGTGCTAAAGTGCTGGAACCAAATTTGGGCTTGAATCCTATATTTGCTGCTAAATTAGTTGTGTGACCTAGGAGAAGCCCATAACCTTAAGTTTCAATGTGCCCATCTGTAAAATGGTGATTGTAATAACAGCTACCTCAAACTGTCCTAATGAAGAGTAGATGAGATAATACATCAAAATTGCTTAGCATATTTCTCTGGCCCATAGCAAGCTCTCAACAAATGAGAGATGGTATTACTATCCTAAATATGAAAAATGAATATTTTATCCAGTTGAACCCATTTATAGTAAAGGACTGAATCCTTGCAGCCAGAAAGTATGGAAAGAGTCCAGAATTTGAAGCCAAACTGAAGTGCCAATCCTGCTTCTGCCAGTTAGGAGCAGTATGGATTTTGTTTCCTTACTGCACATTGAGGATGATAATACCTAGCTAGCTCACTAGATTCTTGTGAGTATATTTTTAAAGACCCTGAGATACATAAGTGTTCAATAAATAGAAGCTAATGTTGTTATTATTATGAATATTATTATTTCAAATAAAAAAATCTCAGTCTCACATGCCAAGAGATCCAGAAACTCAGAGAAGACACCAAAGTGAATGTCAGCTGAGTGTAGAATTCTCTCTTTGGGGATCAGAACTCAGACAACCCTTAAAATCTAGACCTAAAAATAATTAACAAGATATATCTTATAGCCTAGATTGCAAAATGCCAAGGTTATTATTATGTCATGGATGTTTGTCTCTGCATCTTATTCTTCTTTTTAGTCCAAAGCCTTTACATTGAATTTAACTAATTTGTTGATCATCCACTACATGACTAACCCTGTCACTGTGGGAAACACAAAAACTAGTGGGCTGGTTTCTTTTCAGCAGACATTCTTGGAGGGGTTTTACTCAATTCCATGACGTTAAGTGCATCTATATCCTGATGACTACCATTTTATTTCTTTGGTCCCACCTTCTCCTCTTGACCTTCAGACTCATCTCATTTGCCTATTTTCCATGTTCATGTAGGTGTGAAACAGCTCAAAGATAATGGGGCTAAACCAGAACTGTTGACATATTCTTCACCCTGCTCCATAAGCCTGCCTTTACCTCAATATATCACATTCCGTAAATGACACCAAGCTCACCCAACTACTTGGTCCAAAGTTGGAATAATCTATGACCTTTGCCTTTCTTTCATAGCCTATATCCCGTGTATCAGCAAATATCATCAGTTTTACTTTCAGAATATAATCCTAATCCAGCCATTTCTTACTGATCCCCTCCATTCTCATCCTTGCCATCAATATTTTGCACTTGCTTGACCAAACCCCTTACTTCCAGCCTTGCCTCCAGGTCAATGGCTATGATCACATACATGGTACACAGTATAACTCCAGGGACACTGTCCACATCACCTTCAGTGTGAAGATGCCCCTGAGGTAGTGCTTCACAGTGACCTTACTTGCCTTCTTCCAGTCTACTCTCCATGGAGCAAAAATTTCAAATTTAAGTCAAAACGTATTGCTGCTCTCCTCAGAACGCCTCAACACTGCCTTTCACACATATAGTAAAGTCTGCAGTTTTGTAAGATGCCACAGAGTCTGGCTTCAAACCACATCACCTCATTTAATTCTCCTCTTCCACTCTCTCACTGACCTCTGGTCACATAAGTCTCTTTGGTTTTTCTATAGACCATCTCAACTACATTCCCCTCAGGGCCTTTGAAGTTGCTGGTCCGTCTCTCTGGGATCCTCTTCCTATAGGTATTTGCATAGTGCATGCTAAGTCACTTCAATCGTGTACAACTTTTTGTGACCCCATGGACTAGAGCCCACCAGGCTCCTCTGTCCATGGGATTCTCCAGGCAAGAATACTGGAGTGGGCAAGGCAGCCCACTCAGGAGATC
Organism: Raphicerus campestris; assembly: GCA_006410735.1. Lineage (NCBI taxonomy): Eukaryota > Metazoa > Chordata > Mammalia > Artiodactyla > Bovidae > Raphicerus > Raphicerus campestris. Next base: position 100,338 of record SJYW01023781.1, on the reverse strand, counting down.
TTCCCAACTCAGGGGTCAAACCCATGTCTCTTACGTTTTCTGCATTGGCAGGTGGTCTCTTTACCCCTGAACCACCAGGGAAGCCCCATTATGCACCCTCATCTAAGTCAGGTATTTGCTCAAGTGTTCCTTCTCAGGGAGGGCTTTTCTGATCATCCCAGGATTTAACGTGATATTGTTTTACCTGCCTTTATTTTTTGTATAGCATTTATTCTACCTTGCATGATAGATTTACTTATTTATTTGGTTTTCCTCTGTCTCTCTCATGGGCGTTTAATCTTTATGAGGGTAGAGATGTTTTCCCCCATTTTACTCAATACCATATTCTAGGAAGGGCTAGCGCATAAGTGTTCAGTAAATATTTAGAGACTGAATGAATGGAATATGAAATTTATTCATTGGTTCATGAATTCCTTTTTCCTTCATTGAACAACCATTCACTAATAAGTTATTCTGTGCTAGCATCTCGCATGCATGATTTTCTCTCACCCTAACAATAATGTGATCTTGATTTCTACAAGTTAACAGGGTTTTGTGGAGAGGAAGAATCTGGGCTACACGAGGTATTAGTTTGATTGACTTCACTGCCCATAAACTTGCCACTCTAGCAAATTATCACTTACCTAGCCTATGCTGGCTAGTGGTTATGCATGGCACTTGATGAAATAAAAAAAATTGGAAATGATTTAATTATGACAATATGCAGAGTTTATTTAGGTAGTATATCAGTCAGGTTTTGCAGCAATAATAAACAACCTCTGTCTCAGAGGCTCATGACAACAGATATTTATTTCTTATTCGCATTATATGAAAACTGTGGATCAGCTGTGTTCAACTTAGCTTATGTG
>SJYW01023781.1:49924-99452 GCA_006410735.1 Raphicerus campestris | reverse complement strand
TGTATCAGCAAATATCATCAGTTTTACTTTCAGAATATAATCCTAATCCATCCATTTCTTACTGATCCCCTCCATTCTCATCCTTGCCATCAATCTTTTGCACTTGCTTGACCAAACCCCTTACTTCCAGCCTTGCCTCCAGGTCAATGGCTATGATCACATACATGGTACACAGTATAACTCCAGGGACACTGTCCACATCACCTTCAGTGTGAAGATGCCCCTGAGGTAGTGCTTCACAGTGACCTTACTTGCCTTCTTCCAGTCTACTCTCCATGGAGCAAAAATTTCAAATTTAAGTCAAAACGTATTGCTGCTCTCCTCAGAACGCCTCAACACTGCCTTTCACACATATAGTAAAGTCTGCAGTTTTGTAAGATGCCACAGAGTCTGGCTTCAAACCACATCACCTCATTTAATTCTCCTCTTCCACTCTCTCACTGACCTCTGGTCACATAAGTCTCTTTGGTTTTTCTATAGACCATCTCAACTACATTCCCCTCAGGGCCTTTGAAGTTGCTGGTCCGTCTCTCTGGGATCCTCTTCCTATAGGTATTTGCATAGTGCATGCTAAGTCACTTCAATCGTGTACAACTTTTTGTGACCCCATGGACTAGAGCCCACCAGGCTCCTCTGTCCATGGGATTCTCCAGGCAAGAATACTGGAGTGGGCAAGGCAGCCCACTCAGGAGATCTTCCCAACTCAGGGGTCAAACCCATGTCTCTTACGTTTTCTGCATTGGCAGGTGGTCTCTTTACCCCTGAACCACCAGGGAAGCCCCATTATGCACCCTCATCTAAGTCAGGTATTTGCTCAAGTGTTCCTTCTCAGGGAGGGCTTTTCTGATCATCCCAGGATTTAACGTGATATTGTTTTACCTGCCTTTATTTTTTGTATAGCATTTATTCTACCTTGCATGATAGATTTACTTATTTATTTGGTTTTCCTCTGTCTCTCTCATGGGCGTTTAATCTTTATGAGGGTAGAGATGTTTTCCCCCATTTTACTCAATACCATATTCTAGGAAGGGCTAGCGCATAAGTGTTCAGTAAATATTTAGAGACTGAATGAATGGAATATGAAATTTATTCATTGGTTCATGAATTCCTTTTTCCTTCATTGAACAACCATTCACTAATAAGTTATTCTGTGCTAGCATCTCGCATGCATGATTTTCTCTCACCCTAACAATAATGTGATCTTGATTTCTACAAGTTAACAGGGTTTTGTGGAGAGGAAGAATCTGGGCTACACGAGGTATTAGTTTGATTGACTTCACTGCCCATAAACTTGCCACTCTAGCAAATTATCACTTACCTAGCCTATGCTGGCTAGTGGTTATGCATGGCACTTGATGAAATAAAAAAAATTGGAAATGATTTAATTATGACAATATGCAGAGTTTATTTAGGTAGTATATCAGTCAGGTTTTGCAGCAATAATAAACAACCTCTGTCTCAGAGGCTCATGACAACAGATATTTATTTCTTATTCGCATTATATGAAAACTGTGGATCAGCTGTGTTCAACTTAGCTTATGTGTTTTGTACTGCAGTATAAACCAAAGAATGGCCACTAGCTGGGAATGCTCTTTTCGCAGTGGAGGTGGGAATGAGAGGGATCAAGCCAAACCCTGCAAGCACATTTTAAGCTCCTGATTGGATTTGACAAGTGTCACATATTTCTGATCTTCCATTGGCCAAAGTATGTCACATGGCCACGCTCAGTGAGGCCAGGATGCAGATTCCTCCCTCAGTTTGTGTAGACATAGCACGTGGAAATAGGTGGGAACATATAATCCTATCATAGAGAAACAGAGAAGAGTTGAGAAAAATAATCCTCAATCTATCATAGACAAAGAAGATATTTTTAAAAATGAGATCCACAGGACACAAACAACAAAAGGCCCCTTTAGTTATCCTTGTAGAAGAGAATGGTTTAGCGTCTGTCTTCACATTGGCAAATTTGAGTTGACATTATTCTTATTTGCACTAATAGTGAATGGTTTCAGAGGGACTTCACTCTTGCTTTTTTGCTTGCATTGACTCTGTGAAGACTTGGAAATCTTACTCTATGCTAGACACTAGGGAAACAACATGAACTTCACTAAAGATTTTTGGGAAAACAAGCTGTTAATTTACTTGTTTACAGTTAGAGGTATACAATTTTTTAGCAGCCAGTATCTTTGGTACCCTGTCCAAAAGATCTTTTTCTCTTGAAGCTACAGAAGCCAAATTATCTCTGATGATCAGGGCATTAAAATAAAGGGAATTAAAATGTCTCATCAGAGTTTGTATTGAAGCATTGACTCTTAAATGAACAATTAGTTGTAACCCTCACATATAGTAGTGTCTCAGTCTCTTTCTATCTCTCTCACACACACTCACACTCACACTCACACTCAGTGTTGCAGGTGCCCTGACATATGCATGCTCTTTTGCATCCTTTCATACAGACTTTGTGTACAACTCTTTAGCTAACATCCTTTATCAAGGCTTTAGTGGACCACTATACTGTTATTTATTCAACTGCACCCCTCTCATTTTTCTGTGAAGAGAGTATTTTTTCTTCTTCTGAGAACAATGCCTTTCCTTTCCCCTACCATAGCTATGCAATCTGCAAGAACCACTGCCTGATTTATACATGGGCATCGGATCTCAGCCTGGCCAATATGAGCTCTTGCTTTACATTTTCGGAGCTGGGATTAAGAAACTGCATCAGTGCACCTCTCCAGAGGAATGAAATGAGTGATGTGAGCCTAAGAAGGTTTAGGCCTCCATGTTTCCTCTCTTGTGAAAGAAGGCAGCCCGAATGAGAGAAAATAAAGGTGACATATTGAGGGAGTCAGAGAAAAGACATGGGCACATGCCATTATGGGTAGTTTTCAAGTTCCAAGTCCAATTGTTCTTGATGTCCACCTGTCTTACTGCCCTGATTGTATCTGATTATTCATCCCTTTCTTGGATCCTGTGAATAATTAATGCCTCATCTTTTTGGGCAAAGATAGTTTAAGTTGAATTTCTGCTTCTCGCAAACAGGTCATTCTTTGGAGAATAAAGACATTATAAAAACTGTCCTTGGGGGGGGGGGGAGAGAGACACTGAAGATATTTCAGGGATAGGCAGGAAGAGGGGGTCCCTGGTGGAGAAGTTTGGGGAAATCCAGCAGGGGGTAGAGTCACAGATGATTTAGAGAGGAGGGCTTTGAGAAGGAAAGCATAATCTGCAGTAGTCACACACACTCTGAGAAAATTGGCAAGATGGGGGCCAGAAATATTGGATTTCATCGCAAGGAGGTCACATAAACAAATACAGTGGAGAGGTGGCTGCATAAGCCAGCCAACATGGATTAGGGAGTAAATGGAGCTGAGGAAGACCAGATTGTGAGTGTAAAGAATGTTAGGAGATTTGACAGTAAAGAAAAGGCAAGAAATAAGATCAGCATCAGTAGCTTCCTCTAAGGAAGGTTTTTAGTTTTTTCCTTTCTCAGTGTGGAAGAGATAAAATCAATAAATATTTGCCAAGTATGTATTGTATTTCAGATACAATGTTATGTGTTGGAATAAAAAGATGAATAAAACACTAGCAAGTTTGAATAAATTATGGTTAATCCATAAATTGGAGAACTAGCAGTTCTAAAAATAAAAGGACTATTTAAATAATAAAATCTTTTAAAATATTAACTTAAAATCAGGTTAAAAAATCAGCATGTACGTATAGTCAAATTTTTACTGTATACCTTAAAATAGATATATAGACACAGAAATAAGGATGGAAGAATACACAAAAAAATAATAATTGGTGGTGAGTAGTGGTGTTCAAATTTATGGGCAACGTTTATCCTTTTCTAATCTACATTTTCTAAATTTTCTGTATTTAGCCTATGCTACTTTTATAGTAAGAAAAATACATAAAATAATATATATCTAAAAATTGTTGTAATGCAGACCCTGAAGTTGGTCACCAACTGATAGAAGAAATGACAGACTAAACCACCAAGTGCGTGCAACACTACTTATTAAACCCAAAGAGAAGAGTTTCTGTGGGTAGAGAGTAATTATATCTCCCTGGTGGGACTGGGGAGCCTTCTCAGAGGAAGTGATGTTTCAGTTAGGTCTTGAAAAATGAGCAAGAATTGCTTTGTCTAAGAAGACCATGTATGTTAACACACATATATATGGAATCTAGAAGGATGGTACTGACCGTAGAGCAGTAATGGGAAGCAGACATAGAGATCAGACTTATGGACAAAGGTTGGGGAGAACAGGGAAAAGGTGAAATAAATGGAGAGTGGGATGGCTGCATATCACTGACATGGGTAAATAGACAGCCAATGGGGATTTGCTGTATGACTCGGGAAACTCATATGGGGGCTCTGTAATAACCTAGAGGGGTGGGAATGGGTGGGAGGTGGGAGGGAGATTCAGGAGGGCGGGGACATATGTATACCTATGGTTAATTCATGTTGATGTATGACAGAAATCAAACCAAAATTGTAAACTAATCATCAGTCTATTAAAAATAAATAATTTTTTTAATAGGCCATGATAAAACAAGCATAAAGTAGGAAAGTCCATCAAGCATTCAAGGAATTTTAAACATTCTAAGGGCAGAAGGAAAGGCAAAGGGAAGGTGGCTGCTGGAGCAAGAGGCATTTGTTGCCTGTTAAGGACTGGCAATGGAGAATGAGCAGAGTGTTAAGCAAGTCTTTGCAGAGAAGCTCTGAGCAGACCCACATGAAGAGGATGCAGGGGAGCTGACAGAGTCGGTGAGGAGGCTGAAGGTCCAAGTGTGAAAGGGTGAGGACTCGAACCAGGAAAATGGCAGAAGGACTGTAGAAACAGGGCTGTATTAGAGAGTTATTCAGGCAGAGAAGGTGATAGGGTTTAATAGCAATGTTAATAGCTGTTGCATGGGTGCTCTGGAAGAAGACCTTTGAGATGGATTTTGGGGTGCAAGATGAAGGGAAAAAGGAACTGTGAAGAGTTGTTCAGAGGGAGAAGTCAGATTGCATTGCAGGCCTTAGCCCTAGTTTTTTTTGAAGGGGGAATTCTTTATTGATGTAAAATTTTACTCATTTGTGTATATTTATTTCTCATTCATTTACCCAGTCCATCATTTATCTTCTTAATTAAACAATGAAGGAATATACCACCAAAAACAAAAATTGAAAACATTATTGATGTTATATCTACCTCTGTGCTCTTTCCCATCTCTCACTGTCTTCTCCTGTCCTCCTAAAGATGTCATTGTCCTAACCTTAGCTCAAACTGCAGGGCTTGGGCGCAAGTATTCCCCATCAGAGCTGTACTGTATTGGATCCAAACGGCCACGCCTTTCTACCCATGCCTCAGTCAGTCATGAGATATGACAATCCCAGAAAAGATGTGACTTCAGGTGACGTGACTCTGCAGGCAGATCCTGAAGCAGCTGGAGGCTGGGGAACAAGTCTTTCTTTGAAGGGGCCTGGGCAGCGCATCTCTGTGTTTATGGCAGCTAGCAACTGTGTACAGCATGCTAGTATTACACTGCTCATTTCACCTTCACCCCACACTACAAAGGAGTCAACACCATCATCCCCATTTTACAAATGTGCACAAAGAAATCAATAAATTTGCCTAAATTAGCCAGTGAACTGTAGAGTACGGATTAAAATTTGAATTTGGCTTTAGTGCCCATGTACTTAACCACTGGCCCACACTACCTGTCACTGAGAGTGTGGGGAAGGGGACAGGGAATTGTGACTAGAGGCATGGTGGATTGGATCTGCTGGTTCTCCTATAATAGTACAGCCAGAGAGTTTGATGTTGACTGCCTTCATATCTTCCCTCTGCCTGCCCACACTTCCTCCTCCCCCTCCCTTTCTTTTTTTTCTCAAACAGTATTTATTATCATAGGAAGGAAAGTCAAAGTCAATAGAGTACACATTGATTTATTAAACAAAGTCCAACATGGGGATTAATAACATAAATATAGACTTGAGTGAAATTGTGCCCTTGTGCTTATTTTTAAAGCTGTGTTTCAAAAAGGGTTATACATACGAGTTATGGATAATTTTGATTAAATAATAATAGACAGTAGTTAGTAAAGGCAAATTCTTGTATTCTTAGATTGCCAATAAGTATGCAGGTGCTCAAGAGTGTTCCTTCCTTCTTTTCCCAGTGGCACGATCATGTCAAAGCATGGTTCACAAAGGGAAATTTTTAAAGCACACGAACACCATTTACTATTTTCTCAAATAAAGCCATTGAATGATTTTTATAATGTTTTCACTTAACCAAGGGCTGGCAAAGTGTCTGGGGTGGGACAAAGGCTGAGGGGTTTGGAGGTGGGCTGAGGGGTTTGGAGGTGGGCTGTAGAAACACGGGGGCCCAAGAGACAAAGTGACCAGGAAAAGAGCATGAGCCCATTCCCCACAGGCTTGGGCTGGAGGATGAGGGTCATCTTCTCCCACTCATGGCCTCAGTAATGCGTGAGGTCATCTCATGCTCTGGAGCCTCATTGTCACAACTGAAAATGCCTGTGTTGTCAGACTGTTGTCTGGGTTAAAGGAGATGGTGCCTATGAAAGAGCCTGGCTCCCCGTAGGTGCTGAGAAGCGCCATCTAATGGGAATCAGAAATGCTGTTTCAGGCATTTATGATTCAAGACAGCGTCTTTCCTCCTCACATCTTTCTCCTCTTCCTGTCTGTCTTCTTGCAAGATGGGGATTTTTGCCATCAGGGGCCCCTAGGGGCTTCGTGGGTGGAGCACTGGGCAAGAGGATAATTCCGCCCTTGCACTCAACCAACCTGGCATTCATCTGCAGCCAGGGAGAGCAGCCAGGCTGATTTCTTGAGGTAAACACACCGAGCAAGCAAGACAGGCCCCACAGAGTTATTTAAAACCCCCATCTGAGAGAGAGCATCTTGAATCTGAAGTTCTTGCCTAAATATAAACGGCAAAGCTTATTCAACATCAAATCAAATCAATGATAATTTGAGGACTAATTAGCATTTGGTTTTTTTTTTTTTTTGGCAGTGTGGTGGTGTGGTGTATAATACTACATGACTGGGGAGAAGCATGTAATTATGGAGCTGAATACATTGTCTCCTGGAGAGTGGGGAAAGAGCATCCTCTAGCCAAAGAGGCCTGTTGTTGGCCAGAAGGGTGGATGGGGGTGCAGGCAGGTGGAGCAGAGTCCATGTTTGAATCTGCTGAGGGCAGGACATTGGCAGCTCCTGGGTGGTCCTGCTTCCCTTCTGACAGAAGGTTTTCACTTCTAATTGGATCAACAAAGCTTCACCTCTCACTTTAATTCTAGGAGGTAAAAGAGGAGATACGATGATTTCAGAAAGGAGTTAAACAAAGGGGAACTAAGATTTGGTCCATTCTTGCTAGAAGCCAGGTGTCAAAACAACCAGAGCATAACCCCTTTATGTGTGTGTGTGTGTGTGTGTGTGTGTGTGTGTGATTTGCTCAGTCATGCCTGACTCTGTGACCCCATTGACTGTAGCCTTCCAGGCTCCTCTGTCTATGGAATTCTCCAAGCAATACTGGAATGGGTAGTCATTCCCTTCTCCAGGTGATCTTCCCAACCCAGGGATGGAACACGGGTCTCCCACATTGCAGGCAGATTCTTTACCATCTGAGCCACCAGGGAAGCCTTCAACTAGAATACCAACTTGATCCTTAGAATGGCCCTGTGAGATCAGTACAATTGTTTTCTTTATTCTGATGAGAAAACAGGTTCTGAAGGGTGAAGAACTTTCCTAAGGTTCAGACTGGAGCTTCCTATGCTTAATATGCTTCTGGTTCCAGATTTTTGCTGCTTATTTCTGTGCTGTAAATATATTGTTTATTTAGTCTGAAGAAGCTTATGGAAGGTGGTATGTTCTCAGAGATGAAGAGGCCCTAGCTTAGCAAGGTAAAGAGATATACCCAGTGTTACCAGGCACCAAGTGGCTAAGTCTAAAGTCTAAGAGAAAGGTGAAATTAGAATAGGAAAAATAATTACAAAGAAATATTAGTTCTGAGTAAAAAAAAAAGATAAAATTCAAAGAGCACACAATGCTTGCGTGAACTGTTCACATGGGGTTAATAGTCCCCTGAAGCAATAGTCTTAGTTGAAATGCAGTGCCTAAGCACTGTTTGTAATAGCCAGGACATGGAAACAACCTAGATGTCCATCAGCAGATGAATGAATAAGAAAGCTGTGGTACATATACACAATGGAGAATTACTCAGCCATTAAAAAGAATCCATTTGAATCAGTTCTAATGAGNGCAGATCCTGAAGCAGCTGGAGGCTGGGGAACAAGTCTTTCTTTGAAGGGGCCTGGGCAGCGCATCTCTGTGTTTATGGCAGCTAGCAACTGTGTACAGCATGCTAGTATTACACTGCTCATTTCACCTTCACCCCACACTACAAAGGAGTCAACACCATCATCCCCATTTTACAAATGTGCACAAAGAAATCAATAAATTTGCCTAAATTAGCCAGTGAACTGTAGAGTACGGATTAAAATTTGAATTTGGCTTTAGTGCCCATGTACTTAACCACTGGCCCACACTACCTGTCACTGAGAGTGTGGGGAAGGGGACAGGGAATTGTGACTAGAGGCATGGTGGATTGGATCTGCTGGTTCTCCTATAATAGTACAGCCAGAGAGTTTGATGTTGACTGCCTTCATATCTTCCCTCTGCCTGCCCACACTTCCTCCTCCCCCTCCCTTTCTTTTTTTTCTCAAACAGTATTTATTATCATAGGAAGGAAAGTCAAAGTCAATAGAGTACACATTGATTTATTAAACAAAGTCCAACATGGGGATTAATAACATAAATATAGACTTGAGTGAAATTGTGCCCTTGTGCTTATTTTTAAAGCTGTGTTTCAAAAAGGGTTATACATACGAGTTATGGATAATTTTGATTAAATAATAATAGACAGTAGTTAGTAAAGGCAAATTCTTGTATTCTTAGATTGCCAATAAGTATGCAGGTGCTCAAGAGTGTTCCTTCCTTCTTTTCCCAGTGGCACGATCATGTCAAAGCATGGTTCACAAAGGGAAATTTTTAAAGCACACGAACACCATTTACTATTTTCTCAAATAAAGCCATTGAATGATTTTTATAATGTTTTCACTTAACCAAGGGCTGGCAAAGTGTCTGGGGTGGGACAAAGGCTGAGGGGTTTGGAGGTGGGCTGAGGGGTTTGGAGGTGGGCTGTAGAAACACGGGGGCCCAAGAGACAAAGTGACCAGGAAAAGAGCATGAGCCCATTCCCCACAGGCTTGGGCTGGAGGATGAGGGTCATCTTCTCCCACTCATGGCCTCAGTAATGCGTGAGGTCATCTCATGCTCTGGAGCCTCATTGTCACAACTGAAAATGCCTGTGTTGTCAGACTGTTGTCTGGGTTAAAGGAGATGGTGCCTATGAAAGAGCCTGGCTCCCCGTAGGTGCTGAGAAGCGCCATCTAATGGGAATCAGAAATGCTGTTTCAGGCATTTATGATTCAAGACAGCGTCTTTCCTCCTCACATCTTTCTCCTCTTCCTGTCTGTCTTCTTGCAAGATGGGGATTTTTGCCATCAGGGGCCCCTAGGGGCTTCGTGGGTGGAGCACTGGGCAAGAGGATAATTCCGCCCTTGCGCTCAATCAACCTGGCATTCATCTGCAGCCAGGGAGAGCAGCCAGGCTGATTTCTTGAGGTAAACACACCGAGCAAGCAAGACAGGCCCCACAGAGTTATTTAAAACCCCCATCTGAGAGAGAGCATCTTGAATCTGAAGTTCTTGCCTAAATATAAACGGCAAAGCTTATTCAACATCAAATCAAATCAATGATAATTTGAGGACTAATTAGCATTTGGTTTTTTTTTTTTTTTGGCAGTGTGGTGGTGTGGTGTATAATACTACATGACTGGGGAGAAGCATGTAATTATGGAGCTGAATACATTGTCTCCTGGAGAGTGGGGAAAGAGCATCCTCTAGCCAAAGAGGCCTGTTGTTGGCCAGAAGGGTGGATGGGGGTGCAGGCAGGTGGAGCAGAGTCCATGTTTGAATCTGCTGAGGGCAGGACATTGGCAGCTCCTGGGTGGTCCTGCTTCCCTTCTGACAGAAGGTTTTCACTTCTAATTGGATCAACAAAGCTTCACCTCTCACTTTAATTCTAGGAGGTAAAAGAGGAGATACGATGATTTCAGAAAGGAGTTAAACAAAGGGGAACTAAGATTTGGTCCATTCTTGCTAGAAGCCAGGTGTCAAAACAACCAGAGCATAATAACCCCTTTATGTGTGTGTGTGTGTGTGTGTGTGTGTGTGTGTGTGTGTGTGTGTGATTTGCTCAGTCATGCCTGACTCTGTGACCCCATTGACTGTAGCCTTCCAGGCTCCTCTGTCTATGGAATTCTCCAAGCAATACTGGAATGGGTAGTCATTCCCTTCTCCAGGTGATCTTCCCAACCCAGGGATGGAACACGGGTCTCCCACATTGCAGGCAGATTCTTTACCATCTGAGCCACCAGGGAAGCCTTCAACTAGAATACCAACTTGATCCTTAGAATGGCCCTGTGAGATCAGTACAATTGTTTTCTTTATTCTGATGAGAAAACAGGTTCTGAAGGGTGAAGAACTTTCCTAAGGTTCAGACTGGAGCTTCCTATGCTTAATATGCTTCTGGTTCCAGATTTTTGCTGCTTATTTCTGTGCTGTAAATATATTGTTTATTTAGTCTGAAGAAGCTTATGGAAGGTGGTATGTTCTCAGAGATGAAGAGGCCCTAGCTTAGCAAGGTAAAGAGATATACCCAGTGTTACCAGGCACCAAGTGGCTAAGTCTAAAGTCTAAGAGAAAGGTGAAATTAGAATAGGAAAAATAATTACAAAGAAATATTAGTTCTGATTTTTAAAAAAAGATAAAATTCAAAGAGCACACAATGCTTGTGTGAACTGTTCACATGGGGTTAATAGTCCCCTGAAGCAATAGTCTTAGTTGAAATGCAGTGCCTAAGCACTGTTTATAATAGCCAGGACATGGAAACAACCTAGATGTCCATCAGCAGATGAATGAATAAGAAAGCTGTGGTACATATACACAATGGAGAATTACTCAGCCATTAAAAAGAATACATTTGAATCAGTTCTAATGAGTTGGATNAGTGAAGGGAGCTATTTGGAAAAGGCCAATGGAAGAGCACTGGCAAGCTCAATATGCTCTTTCCTCCCCAGCATCTCACCCGTTGCTGTGCACATTAGAGTGTTTGGACAACATTTTCTTGACAGATTTGCTGACTGTTTATAGGTTGTTGTAATGATGAAATAATGTAATGCTAAAAGTACTTAGAACAGCATTTGGAACAGACTAAGTGATTACCACATACTAGCTATTGTCATTTTACAACTCAAAATAGGAGACCTCTTGCAAATAGGTCTGGAATATGTATTCAGTCATTTAACAAACATTTATTAAGAACATACTAAATGTCATTGTGAGGTCATGGGAGGACAGTGGTGGGCAAAGCAGATGACCCTGATCTCATGGAGCTTACTGCCTGGTGTGGGGAGGCAGACACGCAAAGGGACAGCCCTGACATGTATGTCAAGGGCTTTATAGGTCAGGTGCCACCCTAGTCATGTGTCTGATCCTTGGAAAGTTGTTCCTTTCTTATGTGCCTAATGATTAAGCAGAAGCATCCTTCTTTAGGTTGACTTTCCTCTCTCTGATCCCAAACCCTCCTCATTCATATTCATATTATCTTCCCCCACCACTTAATTCCTTTTTGCCTTGCCTGCCTTCTCCCCTGGATTTGATCTCCACAAAGGTAGAAAGTCAAGACTATTCACTCTTTGACTCCAGTGCCCAGCATCATGCAAAGCCCTCAGTAAATCAATGCGGAATCAGTGAGCTCTCAGCTTAGACTCTGCTTTCCTGTTTGGATCAAACCCACCTTTTTAGTTTAGTTTAAATAAATATTTGCATAGCAGCTGTTATGTGCCAGTAAGTAAGCAACAGAGCCAAGATTCAAACCCAGACAATCTGTTGCACGTGACACAGGTAAAGGTTCAACTTCAGACCTTCCCACCCAGCTTTGTACCTATTATGACAAACAGCAAAACAAACGAACAAAAACAATCACCACAGCTACTTATGAGGCTCGTAGCAGGATTCCTGTACTGAATTTACAGCACAGATTCCTGCGACAACAGTGGGGAGTAAGAATTATTATCTTCATTTTCGAGATAAGAAGTCTGCCCCTTGGGGAGGTTAAGTCACTTGCATGCGGCCACAGGCCACCATGCTGCAGACCTGAGACTTAAACACAGTCTGTGTGATTCCAGCCCTGAGCTCTTTGCAGGAAGATTTAGTGATTTGACCAGTCATTTTCACTGATTCTCTTTTTCTTTTGCAGTGACTTCCCCTGCTAGCATCACGGGATCACTGTCTCTGGATACACTTTTAAAGCATTCAGGAGGTAGTCAGAATCTTGGTATCTCAGACCCAAATAGCATAAACCAGCTCACCATGATATCACCCATCCGTTTCGCTGTGTCAGTCAGCTCATGCCCTGTGTCTTCTGAGTCCTCATCTCAGGGCTGCAGTCGTAACAGTGTGACAGTGAAAGAACTTGTATTTTTCCAGGGCACCACAGAGAGCCTGAGTGACTTCATTAGCTCATTCTCCACTGATAAGACTTCTCCTGAAATCATTTATTTGTTACCCAAGAGAGATAGGTCCATGAACATGTAGCTACACCAAATAATGCGTGAACTCCAAGGGTCAGCTGTAGGCAAGGCCCAGCTATATCCGACTTACACCCCAGCACCCAACACAGGACCCAGCACACAGAAACTGCTCAGTAAACACTTGTGTGATGAGAGAAGGAAGGAACTAAAAACGTGCAAACACATATTCCCCTTGTGTTTAGTAGTAGGGCTGCGTTTGAAAGAACGGTGTGTTGACATTTGGCACAAATGGAGTAAATTAGAGCAGTGCCTATCAAACTCTCTGTGGGGAAAACCTAGACTCTTCTTTCGTTGCTAATCAACTGAGGATTGATAGAGTCCTACTAGTGGCCTGTGCTTTGTACCACAAGCAACCTGTCTCTGAATTCAACAGCACCCTAGTCAGCATCTTGTACAATAAATAAGACAAGACACTAATCACATACTGGAAAAACCAAAGCAATGTAAAATTGCTATTATAAGAGTCTCTAAAAGCTCACTATCAATTTCTATTCTTATCACACACCAGAGACAAGCAATTCACAATCCAGCGTTGGTCCCTGAATCACACAGAGCAGCATCCTTTAGAGCATGGCCTTGGACTCACAGTTGGGTTAGAGTCTAACTAGACGTGATTTTGAGGAAGCTGCTTAACCTCTCTCAACCTCCTAAATTTCTTCATCTCTAAAATGAGGAAAATAATCATACTTCCCCTCTGTGGTTGGAATTGAGGGTCCAATGGAATCATTCATTCAATATTTATTCAATAGACATATATTGAGCCCCTGTTAGGACACATACTCCTTTAAGCACTGGAGAAAAAGCACTGAACAAAACAGGCAAAAATCCCTGTTGTCATGGAGCTGAGACTGTGGTGAGAGGTTTTATATAAAGTAGGTAGCCTAGTGCCTGGTCGTTACCAACTGGGTGGCATTTGGTAGGTCACTTCACTTTACCAAGAGTTTAGTTTACTAAAATTGGAGCAAAAGTAACACACATCTCCTATGATTGTTTTGAAGATCCAGTGTGATCAGAGAGATGGTCACTTGCTGTGATAGTGAGTAAATATAGCTCAACCTTAAGTGCAAAATATCATGTTTCTCTGTCTTCCAGCTCGGCTGGATTGTCCCAGCAGTTGGGAGATTCAAGGAGTGGGGAGCTTCCACCTAAAACAGACAGGCACAAAAGCCCAGGGATCCAGCAGAGCCTCAAAACCACAGAGAAGCCAGTATGTAACCAGACACGCGGCCAGCAGAGCCCAAAGAGTCAAAAGGACCGAGAGAGGATGTCAAGGCCAGAAATACAATCAGGTTTGGCTTTTTAATATTTCCCTAGTTTTTAAATAATGGTGAACATTAAACACTACCAGTTGGTTTTTTTTTTTTTTTTTTTGCATCTTCTTTCTTTTTCATTTCCTTTATGACTATTAAAAATTGGAATGTAGTTGATTTACAATGTTCTATTTGTTTTGGGTGTCCAGCAAAGTGGTTCAGTTATACATATATATATATTTTTTGTTTGTTTGTTTGTTTGTTTTCAAATTCTTTTCCCTTATAGGTTACTACAGAATATCAAGGACAGTTCCCTGTGCTATACAGTAGGTCCTTGCTGGTTATGTATTTTACAGGTAGTATAATCAAGTTTTTGGAATCAGGCAGATAAGAACTAGAATAGACAGCACAGTGTGGGACTTGCTTTACGTGCCTGCAGGGCCGTGTTGGGTGAACATGAGGCAGGGTTTAAGGAGATGGGTTAGAACAGACACCCCTTCTAAGAGAGATGATAAAGAATACAACTGGAGGACCCAATCTGTAATCAGGTCCATGGAGTAAAATTGAAGCTGGGTCTCAGAGCCAGGAGTTCAGGAACCGTGAGAAGTTAAGAAGGGAGCATAAAGCAAAGAACAAATGATGCTATGAGGCTAAATTTTATGTTGGGTAACTTCTGCTTGCCCTTTTCAGACGCTCTCCACCATTCTTCATCATGTTCTGTGCCCCTGGAGGCAGACCAACACTGAGAGTAAATGAATCTCTTATCATCTGGTTTCTGAACGAGAACAGCCAATGAGGAAGACAGGCAGGAGACTGGAAGGAGGGTGGAGAGGAGGGAGAAGGAGGCGAGGCCATTTACTCCCCCAGATTCCTTTCTTCAGACCATCATGAAGTGTGTACATCCCTCAATCATGCGTCTGCGTCCCTGTTGCGCTTTCTGGCTCTGTTAACCTCTCCTTCCCCTTCCCCTTCAGACCTAGAGACATCAGGGAGCCCCACCATAACTTGCCCTCGGGGAGCCACACACTCCCCTGTGGCTTCCCTGTATGCTGCCCACAACTTTGTAAATAATCCTATTATCCTAATCGAGTGTGCCATCTGGTTTCTGCTGGAACCCTGACTAGACACTCCAGGGCTTTTGTCCAAATCTCTGTCTTGCTGTTTTTTGTTTTTAATAACCTATCGAGGGTCAGTCTGATTTAAAGAGACAGTATCGGGCAGATATAAAGCAGAGAGTAAGGCAGGCGGGGTTCAAGACTTGGACATAGTCATACTGTGGATAACCAAGATAGATCCCAGAGGGAGAAAAAAAAAGCTAATATTTGACATTACTCTTAATGTATGGTAGACACTGTTCCAAGTGCAATATATTTGTAAACTCCCCAATCCTCAAAGGAACACTATTACGTACGTAGCACTGCCACCACTATCTTACAAAATTAGGAAAGCAAGGGAGGTCAAATATGAATAACTTGCCTGGAATCACACAACTAGTAAGTGGCTGTAGCTGGATCTAAACCCAGATAGTCCCATTCCAGAATCTAAGCCCAGATAGTCCCATTCCAGAAGCTAAACCCAGATAGTCCCATTCCAGAATTTAAACCCAGATAGTCCCATTCCAGAATTTAAACCCAGATAGTCCCGTTCCAGACTCCATCGTCCTAACCACCAGTCCTCCACTCTCTGGAAACATTTGTTTTTCATTTCCTTGTACTGGACCTATCCTTTCCTTGTTTTCTCTATTAGTCTTAAAATTGCTTGTAATACTCTTTGTATTGGCTTTAGCACTTTAATAAGCTTTATCATATTCTGAACCTCTTGACTCAGTTCTTAGAGGTTCCAGAACATTGAACATCCAGCCCAAGATCCTATAGCCAGTGAATGATGGAGGCTGACTTAAAGTCCAACCCTACCAAACTTTTCTACCTCATAATCCTTGGACACATACAGGGCAAGACCCCATCTATCTTTTTCACTCCCATACCTCAGTGCCTGCATCATGACAGTAACACGATAAACATTATGCTGAATGAATTAAAGAATGTATGAATGAATGGTTTTGACATATCCTTTAAAATTCAGAGCTTATTAGAGAGTATCCAGAAAAACCATATTATTTTCTTTACATATTTTTTGATTGGAACATTTCATTTAATTTCAAATTAAAATTTAATTTTAATCACTGTGGTAGCATCAGAACTGCCTTTTTGCATTTCTTAACCCTTATATTGGGTAGACTTCATCTGTAAATTCACTAGCTTTCTCAGTCAGTGATCACAGAGTTTGATGAAGGTGTTTGCTTGCTTCCTTTATCTCATATTAGCTACAGAAAGAGGTAATCTGCTAATGCTTTTATTCAGCTCAGTTCAGTTCAGTTGCTCAGTCGTGTCCGACTCTTTGTGACCCCATGAATCGCAGCACGCCAGGCCTCCCTNTCGATATTCACTCTTGCCTTCTCCTGTTTGACCACATCCAATTTACTTTGATTCATGGGCCTATCATTCCAGATTCCTATGCAATATTGTTCTTTACAGCATGGTACTTTCACCACCAGATACATCCATGAAAGTGAAAGTGAAGTCACTCAGTCGTGTGCGACCCCATGGACTGTAGCCTATCAGGTTCCTCCATCCATGGAATTCTCCAGGCAGGAATACTGGAGTGGGTTGCCATTTCCTTCTCCAGGAGATCTTCCCAACCCAGGGATTGAACCCGGGTCTCTCACATTGTAGGCAGACACTTAACTGTCTGAGCCACCAGGGAAGTCCAGATATATCCATAAGTGAGCATTATTTCCACTTTGGTCCAGCTGCTTCATTCTTTCTGGAGCTATTAGTAATTGCTGTCTGCTCTTTCCCAGTAGTATATTGGGCACCTTGCAACCTGGGAGGGTTATCTTAAAGTGTCATATCATTTTGCCTTTTTATACTGTTCATATGGGTCTTACAGCAAGAATACTGTAGTGGGTTGCCATTTCCTCCCTGAGGGGAATACATTGTCAGAGCTCTTTACTATGACCCATTCATCTTGGGTGGCCTTGCACTGCATAGCTCATAGCTTCATTGAGTTATGCAAGCCCCTTCACCATAGCAAGGCTGTGATCCATGAAGGGGAGCATCCATTATATTCCAGTTTTATTCTGAATACTGTTCTATATCAAATTGTAAAAAAGCAAACTTTTTTTTATTGCTATCCACTCTTAATTTATATATGGATAAATAGATGTTCATTGAGGGAACAGTTCTTTCCGCAAGGCAGAATCTGAAATTAGACACCATACATCCGACTCCTGTCCTATGCCTTATTCTGTTTGTATTCTTTGTGTGAACAGACTGATACTGATCAGCCTAAGTAGTCATTTGACTGTTTGCCTTGATCAATATTGTGCTTGGTGGGAGCTATAGGGGAAGCACATTATTTTTGAAATCCAGATATTGGAAATAATTAAGCAAGATCTGGATCGGAATTATCAAGATGTACATTTCTCCAGCTGTCTGTTGATCCCAAATCCTGCTCTCTTTGTTGGTCTCCAGTGTGATCTTTCCTTCCCCCTCTTTTGCTGAGCTGGTACCTTTGAAGTATGTTACCTCTCCAGGCAGTTCCAGCTCTGCTCCTGTCCACCTGCACACAGATTTATGAAGATGCTTAGCACAGATATTGAAGCAGTCCTTAGTGCTCCTGGGTCAATTCCTGCATCTTTATAATCTCTGGGAAAGAAGTCCACTTTGGGGTAATATTCACTTCACCTTCATTCCAGCATTAATAAGTGAACCTGCCTAGAATAAGGAAAGCAGCAAGGGGATGGGAGGAAGATAGACTCATACCTGAAGACCTGGGTGTGGATATACGCCGCAGTCTTGGTAGCTACATGTATGTGCTCAGTCACTTCAGTCAGATCCACTCTTTGCAACTCCATGGACTGTAGCCTGCCAGGCTCCTCTGTCCATGGGATTCTGAAGGCAAGAATACTGGAGTGGGTTGCCCTGCCCTCCTCCAGAGGATCTTCCCAACCCAGGGATTGAACCTAGGTCTCTTATGTCTCTTCATTGGCAGATGGGTTCTTTACCACTAGCACCACTGGGAAGCTCAAGTAGTTACATAACCCAGGACAAATTAGTGTATCTGCTTGTGCCTTAGATTCCTTATTTATAAAAAAACAAGGAAGGTTTGGGAAGAAGGCTTAAGGCTCCCAGTCTCCAGTCTTTAAAGCCCNGAGCTATAGGGGAAGCACATTATTTTTGAAATCCAGATATTGGAAATAATTAAGCAAGATCTGGATCGGAATTATCAAGATGTACATTTCTCCAGCTGTCTGCTGATCCAAAATCCTGCTCTCTTTGTTGGTCTCCAGTGTGATCTTTCCTTCCCCCTCTTTTGCTGAGCTGGTACCTTTGAAGTATGTTACCTCTCCAGGCAGTTCCAGCTCTGCTCCTGTCCACCTGCACACAGATTTATGAAGATGCTTAGCACAGATATTGAAGCAGTCCTTAGTGCTCCTGGGTCAATTCCTGCATCTTTATAATCTCTGGGAAAGAAGTCCACTTTGGGGTAATATTCACTTCACCTTCATTCCAGCATTAATAAGTGAACCTGCCTAGAATAAGGAAAGCAGCAAGGGGATGGGAGGAAGATAGACTCATACCTGAAGACCTGGGTGTGGATATACGCCGCAGTCTTGGTAGCTACATGTGTGTGCTCAGTCACTTCAGTCAGATCCACTCTTTGCAACTCCATGGACTGTAGCCTGCCAGGCTCCTCTGTCCATGGGATTCTGAAGGCAAGAATACTGGAGTGGGTTGCCCTGCCCTCCTCCAGAGGATCTTCCCAACCCAGGGATTGAACCTAGGTCTCTTATGTCTCTTCATTGGCAGATGGGTTCTTTACCACTAGCACCACTGGGAAGCTCAAGTAGTTACATAACCCAGGACAAATTAGTGTATCTGCTTGTGCCTTAGATTCCTTATTTATAAAAAAACAAGGAAGGTTTGGGAAGAAGGCTTAAGGCTCCCAGTCTCCAGTCTTTAAAGCCCCCATCCTGTCCAGTTTCCCACAGGAAGGACTCACTCTTTGGGCACACCTGTAAAACATTTGTAGTGATACATTTGGGAACAGCTGCTCTATTAAAATGCAAACACTCCGTGGAAGAGGTAATATACTACACCAAACATTTCAGGTCCCCAGAGTGAAGTGTATATAGTCCAAATAGGCTTTTTGACAGTCTTATGCTGGCTGGGAACAATGCAAGATCCATTGTGTATGGAGCTTCTTTATCTACATCATGCTTTATACAACATTATCTCAAATCCCAACAGCAACCCCACAAAGAAAAAAAATATCTCCATGTCACAGCTGAGAAAACTAATGCTCAAAGAGGATCTAAGCCTAAACCTTTTCCTGTTGTCAGCCATCCTCAGTTCAATTCCAGTTCCTCCCACCTCACACTGCTAGGCAATTACTCATTCACTCCCCTGACGCCTGAGGCCATCTTTGAGGCTGCATACACAGCAGGTACTCAATAAGTTCTAGTGAAATAAATGAGGGAATAAACTCTGCCTCTCTAGCTAGGGTTTGACCAGGTAGACCCCCAAATGTGGGGAATGGCTGGGACTCATTTTAGGAATTAGGTCCTTGTCCAGCTATAGGGAGTAAAAGAGGATATTTCCCTGGGGCAAGACCCACAGCCGAGTGGGCTAGAGATGTCTGCATGGAAGGTTGGCAAAGTAGTAACAGGTCCAGGACTAATCAGCAGGTTTCTGAGCCCAGAAAGTGGTAATTTGATGATATGTACTCACAGCAACCTGAAGCCCAGGTATCCAACACAGGGAATCCTTCACGGTTATCAGGATGGCTAGATGGTGAGTGTGTCTGCTTAAATTCTTCCTGCTTGAGACTCAGATGCATTCTAGGCACTGTGTGTTTTGAGGGAAGGCAGTAGTGGTCAAGTACATCAATTGTGGAAGGAGGAGAGAGGAGAACATTAGGAAATAGTTTGGGGTCTTGAGATGGCTGGATGGCATCACTGACTCGATGGACATGAGTCTGAGTGAACTCTCAGAGTTGGTGATGGACACGGAGTTCTGGGGACACGACTGAGCAGCTGAACTGAACTGAACTGAGGCCTCCATTTGACCCAGTCACTGTTTTGATGTCATGTGACTTGGCTTCCCCTCCATCCAGCATATTTGCATTTAAAAAGGCTTATTGAAGAACAGCTAGTTCTTCACATGAATGAATGTCTAATTGGATGTGTTTTGTACACTTGGTTAAAACACTGAGGGAGATCCCTTGTGAGGTCAGGCCTTCCCAGACACTATTTTTATCTGTGTAGGTTGGGCTCTACGCAACAAGAGATGACATCCTGAATCTCACCCTGGAGGAATGTGTTTTCTGAAAGAACATTTTGCTGGATTGTCATTCTGTATGCACAAGGAACAGGATTTGCTCTGTAGAATAAGCCAAATCTTCTTACAGTTTCCCTTTCTCCTTCTATATGGCACTAAATCCCTTCAATTTTTTAAAGCCTATCTCAAGTGCTGATGCCTCTTTGAAGCTCTCTCTGATGTCCTACTCCATTCCCTGTGGAATTAACGCCACCTTCCTTCCCCCGTGTTCCTATAGTGACATGTTTGTCTAGGTTCCACCCTGACACGGTCCCTGGCCAGCCCTGCAACTCATTTCTTGGACTTCTCTCCTCTTATTTATACTCTAACAATGCTGTTCTCACATTCACCTCCACCCAGCACACACACACACACACACAGAGCAAAAATACCTCCCTGCTCAATGCTGCTTCATGTTTCCCTGGTTAGGCAGATGCCATCTGGAAGGCCTTTCCCAGGCCTCTCTTTCTGGCTAGCTCTTAGGCATCTTCTAAGGCTCAACTTGGGCCTGAAGCAGTGACTGCAGCTGTTCGATTCACCAGTGTCATCCAAACTCCTAGCATGCCACCTGGAATGTAGTAGAAACTCAGGGAATGTTAGTTGCATGCATTAATGAATGAATCTCACTCAAGAAACATTTTATCCAATACTTATTCCCCACACCACCCGCCAGCCTGAGTTCAGTTTCATCCCTTTCTGCTCCTGTATCATCCTGTGCTGTGTTCTCAGTTACCACTGTATATTGAAAATGTCTGTGTCTAGCTCCCCTGCCCCCGTGCCCCACCATTAGAGTCTAACCTTTTCAAGGGGAGGGGCCAGGCTTCATTCATCTTTAGGCTCCCAGTACCTGGCAAAGTGCCTGGCATGGCATGTGGGACCTACATGGGCTTTCCTGGTGGCTCAGTGGTAAAGAATCTGCCTTCAGTGGAGAAGACACAAGTTTGATCCCTGGGTCAGGAAGATTCCCTGGAAAAGGAAATGGCAACCCACTCTAGTATTCTTGCCCGAGAAATCCCATGGACAGAGAAGCCTGGCAGACTGCAGTCCATGGATTTGCAAAAGTCAGACTTGACTTAGTAACTAAACAACAACCCCCAGACCTTAAATAAATTCTGATCAGTAAATGATGGAATTGAACTAGATGATTGCTATTAATAAGATATTGCTGCTGCTAAGTCACTTCAGTCGTGTCCGACTCTGTGTGAGCCATAGACGGCAGCCCACCAGGCTCCCCTGTCCCTGGGATTCTCCCGGCAAGAACACTGGAGTGGGTTGCCATTTCCTTTTCCAATACATGAAAGTGAAAAGTGAAAGGAAAGTCGCTCAGTCTTGTCTGCNGCCCATAGATGGCAGCCCACCAGGCTCCCCTGTCCCTGGGATTCTCCCGGCAAGAACACTGGAGTGGGTTGCCATTTCCTTCTCCAATACATGAAAGTGAAAAGTGAAAGCAAAGTCGCTCAGTCTTGTCTGACTCTTCGCGACCCCATGGACTGAAGCCTACCAGGCTCCTCTGTCCATGGGATTTTCCAGGCAAGAGTACTGGAGTGGGGTGCCATCACCTTCTCCGATTAATAAGATATTGTCTTATTGTAAATAATTGTCTCTTTCTCTTTCACTGACTTGGGGTACCTAGTGTCTAATAGGTACTCAATATATAGTTATTACTTGGTTTGGAAAATAAACTATCTTGTAGAGAGAATGCTAGTTGGACAGTGAGATTCTGGTTCTGATGTTGCCACATGACAGCTGGGGAACTTGTAAAAGTCACTGGGGCCCTTGGAAATTCAGTATTCTAATCTGCTAAAAGGGTATATTAGTTCTCCCACAAGCTGGCTCTCAGACAGGGGCTTGGGTTATGTAGTTTATTTGGGAGGTGGTCTTAGGGCTTCCCTGGTGGCTCAGTGCTGAAGGATCCACCTGCCAATGCAGAAGACATAAGAGATATGGGTTCGATGCCTGGGTTGGGAAAATCCCCTGGAGAAGGGAATGGGTACCCACTTCTATATTCTTGCCTGGAGAATCCCATGAACAGAAGAGCCTGTCAGGCTACAGTCTATGAGGTTAGAAAGAGCCAGACACAACTAAAGTGATTTAGCACACACTTGGGAAGCATAGATGAGGGAGTAGGGCAAGAGTGGCAGGGAAGAGAAGTAAGTTAATAATATATGTATTAATGATAGGTTGCTTCAGTGGACAAGGTGGGCCCATTCCCACTGGAGAATTTCAAGAAACCCTGTAGGATGTACTTCAGAACTGTCTCAAGAGATGGGCTGGAAGCTGGGGGTATTGCTCCATTGTCCTCATTCCCAGTGGGTTGAAGATTGTTTCTGGGGCGTTCACTCCCTCCCAGTTGTGCAGCCAAGCAGACCTCACTAGATGCTGAGAAACCAATGGGCAGGGGAGCAGTGAGATGCAGGGAGTTGAGATGGGAAGCTGTCAGTGTGCCGGAAACCTACCACATACCTGAGACACAGTTGTGTCAGAGGTGGACCGAGGAGAAGCAGGAAGGAATATAAACAGCATCTGTCCACCAGCTCCTAATGTCCTGAGGTTATAGGCCACGTTCTTAGAAAGGAAGATGCTTTAGCAATTTAGCACACTGTATTAAAGTTCAGGTATTTAAAATGGACTATTTCTTTATATTTCCACATCCTCTTCGAAACTTCCCTTTGCCCCTTCCTGATACCCCTTTCCTCTGCGCGCCTCCCCCTGCTAGACTGCTGTTGTTAAACTAGCCTAATCAAGCCCAGCTTGTGGGCTCCTGAGGGTCCTTGAGGAATCCACTGAGTGCTGGTGGCACTCATTATTTCTCCAGGAGCATCCGAGCCCTCCAATAATGAGCACTCACTTGGAGTTCTTTGCTCTCTCTGTCAAAGAGCAGCTCCTCGTTTCCCCATTATCCACACAGGTGAGCCCCGACCATGTGCAGGCACCCAGGAGGGGTGGTTTTTCCCTCCACAGGGACTGCACCACCGCAGAGCTGCTCCTTGTGCAGATTTTCCCTACTCAGCCCTAGAAATCTAGAAAGATCCTCATTATGTGGCTTCCCCCAGCGTGTCAGCTCCATGGCAGGACACTCAGATTCAGCCATACAATGAGACTGCTATGTGGCTTGTTCAAGGAATTCTTTGCATCACTGAGATGTTTTCCCTTGCAGAATCAGTTCTAGGTTTTTAGGCTAGAATTAAGTATTTGGTAAACAAATTTGCTGAGGCAATGAGCTGACCTACTTGATAGGACTTTTGAGGTAATCGTGATGATTTGATCTTTTTTAAAAAAAAAAAAGGTTCTAAACATTCATATGCTTCGATCCAATAACTTTATTTCTTGGCATGTATTGTAAGAGAATAGTCCAATAGCAAGTGCTTTACACACAGAGACTTTTGTCATAAAGTTATTTATAACAATGGCCAACTATAGAGCTGTGGTTAAATATTATGAAAAGGTTGTAATAGTATGAAAAAAATCACACTCTCATGATGTTCAGAAAAATATAAATTCTAGTACTGCATGTGCAGCTCAATCATCCCAATGAAAACAAATCAAACAAAAATGATGCCTAGAAAAAAGGTAAGAATCTTACATTAAAATGTTAATGGTGTTGTCTAAGGTTCTATGATGACAGGATCCTTTTTCTCCTGACTTCCCTATATTTTTACATTGAGCAGGCATTTCAGTTCAAAGAATCATGTGCAAAGTTGAGTACAATTGCATAAACATATGCAAGGAGGAGATGGTTAAATAGCATCCGGACTCAGTGGGCATGAGTTTGAGCAAAGTATGGAAGACAGTGAAGGACAGGGAAGGCTGGTGTGTTGCAGTCCATAGTGTCACAAAAAGTTGGACATGACCTAACGACTGAACAACAATGCATGTGGAAAAAAGACTGGAAGGGAATACAGAAATGATTATTGTGTGATTAAAAAAGCAGTGACCCCCATGTTATCTGCACATCAGAGCCCTCTGGGAGTCAGTGGAAAACACAGGATCCCAGATTTCATCCTCAGAGATGCAGTAAGTCAGATGGAGTCCTGGGGTCTCTCATTTTGATCTTTTTCCAGTGATTCTAAGAGTTTATCCTTAGAGCAACACTGGGCAGCTACTGTCATTTGTGAATGTGGAAATCTTTTTTCTATATTCTAAGTGTTTTGTACTATTGCCAAATTATTTTTACAATTAGAAAACACAAAAGCACATCTGAGTCTTAAGTGTTCAGCAATATGGAAATGGCTTCCTTCCAGTTTTGTAATCTCCTCTTTTCTTTGAGCATTAAGAGTTTCCCTCCCTCCTTCAGAGGGATTATTTTAGTGATACATATTATTCTACCTAGTATGTATACTGTAACTCATTACCCAGTCCTCTGCCTGGAAGAAGTGTCACAGGAGGAATGGCTGAAGAAATTAGAAATTTTCATTTTCAGAGCAAAGATATCTAAAAATAGAGCAAGTCTTGGGGAGCAAATTTGTTTCCCATGGTCCCAGCAGGTAAAACCATGACCAGTGATTGCAAATTATCATTAGATGGATGATGACATTCAAAGCTACACTTGGCACACGCTTGGCTAAGATGTTTCAAACAGGGCCATGAGGACCAGGTATTTAAGATTATTTCTGACAGCTCTAGGATCCTTTGAGCCCTAGTTCAGTTCAGTTCAGTTCAGTCACTCAGTCNGTACTTCCTTGCCCAGCTCGAAGATAGTGGTGAGGATTAAATGAGATCGCAGGAAATCTTGTGACTCCCCTGGTGGCTCAGATGGTAAAGCATCTGTCTGCAATGTGGGAGACCTGGATCCCCTCCCTGGGTTGGGAAGTTCCCTGGAGAAGGAAATGGCAACCCACTCTAGTACTCTTGCCTAGAAAATCCCATGGATGGAGGAGCCTGGTATCCATGGGGTCACAAAGAGTTGGACATGACTGAGCGACTTCACTTCACTTCAGGAAATCTTAGAAGGCAAGATAATAGTAAGAAAAGCTAATATCTCCATAGTGCTTGCCAGGCATATACACTGAATTATTACCATGACCCTGTTGAGTCAATGCTATGGTTAGCATCATTTTACAGATAAGNAGGAAATCTTAGAAGGCAAGATAATAGTAAGAAAAGCTAATATCTCCATAGTGCTTGCCAGGCATATACACTGAATTATTACCATGACCCTGTTGAGTCAATGCTATGGTTAGCATCATTTTACAGATAAGAAACCTGGGACACAGTCAGATTAATTATTTTGCCTAAGGTTAGAGAGCTAATTAGAACCCAAGGTAGTCTGGGTCCAGAGTAAAACGGATGTAATAATTCCTCTGAGCCTCAGTTTCCTTGTGTTCGGCTCTTTCCATTCTAAACTTTGAGGTCAATAGACCGTTTAGGTTCCAATAGTCTATAGAGGAGAGCCATACAAATACCCCTACAATAACCCAGAAGCCCTCTTCTCAGAGGCTGAGATACACTTGGCTCAGACATGCCAGTCTTATAGCTTGTGTGAGTCTAGTGCCTTCCCCAGAACTTCTGGAACTCCTGACTTCATCTGTTTCATGGTTCTCTCTCTGCCTGTGCTCTTCTGTTGGTCTTGAAACTGACATACGCCAACAAGAGCGCAGAACTCCACACTTTGAAGGCTTCCATAGGCAATCGAGTATTTCTTAGCATATCATATTTGTAGTTTTCCTGAATGTTTTTGAGTTGTAATGTGGAGTCACATGGTGAGTGAGACGTTTAATCCATGGCTACCAGGTGCCCATACCATACCTTTATGCAGAGGCTCACCCCCTCCCACCTCCCAGTCTCTGGGACTAATTAGAAAAGGATCCCTCTAGGTAGACAAATGAGGAAATTCTGCCCCTTCTTTGCTGACTCAGGGTGACACCAAGACCACAGGTTGGCAAGCAGAGTGCAAGTGTGCCAGATTTTAGCTTCCACTCTGCCCTCAAATGCTCCCTCCCCACCCCCTGCACCGCATTATGCAGGCATGATGTGCAGAACTGTATGCTTTAGCTCCGCTTCTGCCATTTCAGTGACCCCAGGCCAACTTCCTTGCTTTCTCTCCTGGCTAGTCTCTAAAAGTGGCAGCACCTTCCTGAAGCTTAATTTCAACAACAAAGCTTCTCCATCATGCTCAGGCCTTGAAAAACGTATTCTAGAACCTCCTCTTCCTTCTAAGCAGGGTCTTCCCTGACCCATTTTTCCATATTACCATGAGTCGTCAGAGGATTCACTTTTTTGCTGAAACCTGTAGCCTTGTTCTTGGGAGAAGGCAATGGCACCCCACTCCAGTACTCTTGCCTGGAAAATCCCCTGCATGGAGGAGCCTAGTGGGCTGCAGTCCATGGGGTTGCTAAGAGTCAGACACAACTACACGACTTCACTTTCACTTTTCAGTTTCATGCATTGGAGAAGGAAATGGCAACCCACTCCAGTGTTCTTGCCGGGAGAATCCCAGGGACGGGGGAGCCTGGTGGGCTGCCGTCTATGGGGTCGCACAGAGTCGGACTCGACTGAAGTGACTTAGCAGCAGTAGCAGCAGCAGCAGCCTTGTTCTTGAGCCAATGGCCTCATTCCCCTCTCCCCTGAAGAGAGCTGCTTGCTTTTCCCTCCAGGAAACACAGGGCTGAACAGTCTCTGCTTATGTGGCAGACGAAAGTGGTCCCAGCAAGCCCAGTACATCACAATCAGTCTTGGGTAGACAAGAAGATGGATGTGCTGTTCCTAGAAATTCTAAGCAGTGGTGTTTAATCCTCCTGCAGTAATTATGCTCATCCATCTCTCTCGCTGCCCCCTGAGAAGTCTCAGCAAGGTGTGTCACATGCCATGGGTAGTGTTTTTTAAGGTGCATGAGCCTGGACATCACTATGTTAAGATTATGGATTAAAGGCAAGTAAACTAGTGACCTCCCAAGGTTTTGACTGTGCACCCCATTGGTAAGGTATTTTGGGGCAAGTACCCCATAAATGAATATTTATTTGTATATTCATTATATACATGTATGTTTATACTTAAATTTATATCATAAACATATGAAAGTGAGAAAGTACATTAAAATAAATAGGAATAGAAGTTCCAATATGCTCTTCCCACACCCTGGTCAATCATCTGGCACACCTGCTGTTAGGTATACAATCTACTCAGATAACACTGAGACAAGCTGTATCACCTCCTTGCTTGGGACTATGGGAAGGGCTTGGGACCCTGGGAATCAGTCAGACCTGTGTATTAAGTCTGCTAAGTCGCTTCAGTCATGTCCAACTCTGTGTGACCCCATAGATGGCAGCCCACTAGGCTCCCCCGTCCCTGGGATTCTCCAGGCAAGAACACTGGAGTGGGTTGCCGTTTCCTTCTCCAATGCATGAAAGTGAAAAGTGAAAGTGAAGTCGCTCAGTCGTGTCCGACTCTTTGCTACCACATGGACTGCAGCCTACCAGGCTCCTCCATCCATGGGATTTTCCAGGCAAGAGTATTGGAGAGGGGTGCCATCGCCTTCTCCGGTGTTCTAAGTCTAGCTTCCCCAATTCATGGCTGGGAGATTCTGGAGACATGATGTAATCGATTGAATCTTTGTTTGTTTGTCTGTAAAATGGGGTATGATAGTTTGAGCCAGATCTTGCCCTATGTGGTACAGATTTAGAAGTTGGGTACAGGCCCATTTGTTAGGAGTTCAATTCAGACAATTTACTGTCTGTGACAACTAATTTCAGATAACTTGGGAATCTGGTTGAAGGTGCTGATTCCCGAGCCTCACTCAAAACATGAAATAAAAATCATCAGGGATGGGGATTTCCCTGGTGGTGCAGTGGTGAAGAATCTGCCTTGCAATGTAGGAGATGCAGGTTTAACCCTTGGTAGGGGAACTAGGGTCCCACATGCCATGAGGCAACTGAGCCTGTACATGCCAGAGCCTATGTGTGCATCACAGCGAGAGAGAAACCTGCATGCTGCAGGAAGAGGCCACACGCCACAACTAAGACCTGATGCAGCCAAATGGAAAATAAAATCTTTGAGATGAAACCAGGGAGTCTACATCTTACACACTCCCTAGTGATCTTTATGTACAAAAAAGTAAAAGAGGTAATCAGAGAAGTCAATAAGTGTAGTGACACCGTGTCATGGAATGTGCAGTCACAAGAAGGTGCTACCAAGAAGGATCAACTCTGAAGGGTTTGGGAGCCTAGAGGAGGGACACTTATTTCAAGCTGGGCAGTTTTCTGGAAAAAAAAAACAAAAAAACAAAAAAACCTGCAAGGCATTGCTCTTGTCTTTTCCAGGCCTGTTTCACTCAGGGTCAGGCTTTGGCTTGGGCCACACCCCCTGTGTAAGCATTTATATGGTTCAGCCCTCTCATTCCGAGTCTTCACTCTTTCCAACTTCCCTTAGCATCCCAGGCATGTGCAGTGACAGGTGTTACCTGGACTTGCAGAATGCCTGTCCTACTAGCTGGGGCAGGCTTGAAGAGGTGCTGAAGAGTATAGGCTCCTTCTGAAGGTCATGTCCATTATTGTCCTGCTGAAAGCCTTGGGCTACACTAAAGAGTTTACTGTTGGTAGTTTATTTGTACCCTGCTGCTGCTGCTGCTGCTAAGTCGCTTTGGTTGTGTCCGACTCTGTGCGATCCCATAGACGGCAGCCCACCAGGCTCCCCCATCCCTGGGATTCTCCAGGCAAGATACTGGAGTGGGATGCCATTTCCTTCTCCAGTGCATGAAAATGAAAAGTGAAAGTGAAGTCGCTCAGTCATGTCCGACTCTTTGCAGCCCACCAGGCTCCTCCATCCATGGGATTTTCCAGGCAAGAGTACTGGAGTGGAGTGCCATTGCCTTCTCCAACTTTGAGGTCAGATGAACCTAAATCCACATCCTACTTTGAGGAAATCACTTAATTTCTCTAAGCCTTAGTTGTCTCATCTATAAAATAGAAGAAACAGAACTACAGAATTGTGAGAACTATAGCTAATATATAAAGGACCAAGCATAGCACTCTGCCCACAGTGGGTGCTTAATAAATAGTAGTTATGATTTTTAAAATGAGAGCAGGTCTTTACCCTCAAGTAGGGTAGAAAAGACAAATAATTATAACGTGCTAACTGGAATGTTTACAGGGTATGAGATATTGCAACAAAGTTTCCAATTCTTCTCCCCTTGCCCTCCCTCATTCCAAAACAGGACCTGAAGTGTCTTCAGTAGTTATAAATAATACAAAAGATGGTAAATGAGCAAAGATGGACAAAGAAACAATCTTCATAGGAACATAGGAAGAGGACAGTGGTGGAATCAGTAAGCAAACTTTTGACATATGACCTGACACAGCTGTTATGTGTGTCCACAAATCTGGCTTTGACTTTCTTAGCTGCTTGCACAAACAGGGAAGCAAATATTAGTTTGAGAATACTCATGCCATTTGAGCATCCACTTGGATAAGTTGAACTGGTTACCAAGAAGAAGCATGACTTCTCTTAGAGCTGTCATGAAGACACTTCTCTTAGAGCTGTCATGAAGACACTTCTCTTAGAGCTGTCATGAAGACGTAAAATGTCTAGTGTATGATGGAGGGAATGATAGCCTTAACACTTTTGCAGTAATAAGTAATCCATATATTTCTTTAATAGTCTTTCAAAGTGTAATATTTATTTAATCAAACTATGTTACCTGAAGGCTCTTTGAGGATCATCTGTACTACACGACAAGAGAGATGTCAGGCTACCGGTCTTCCACTTCAGTAACATTCTTTGTCAGCTCTAACCTCTCCCCCAAAGATCACTATCCAACCACCTGTTCAGGTCAGTTCAGTTCAGTTCAGTCGCGCAGTCGTGTCCAACTCTTTGCGACCCCATGAATCGCAGCACGCCAGGCCCCCCTGTCCATCACCAGCTCCTAGAGTTCACTCAGACTCAGGTCCATTGAATCAGTGATGCCATCTCATCCTCNTAAAACATTATAAATCAACTATACTTCAATTTTTAAAAATTAAAAAATATTTTAATTAAAAATGGATATGTTCACAGTGCATACTGGAGAAATGGAAAAGTCTAGAAGGAAAAGTCTTCCTGTAAAAGGAAGGCCCAAGGATAATCTTGAGGTCTGAGTAGGTGCAAACCTAGCAGGCTTTGGGGACCAGCACATCATGGAAGGAACGGCACATGCTAAAGTATAGAGGCAGGAGACATGCCGCTGGGCTTTTAGTTGATAATATTTTCAGTGCTGACAGTTGACTCAGTTATCATGTTTTCTGCTGCCTTCCTGGTTTCTGGTACTCTTGGAACCTTCAGATTGTGCTTTGCCTGTCAGCTATNGAACGGCACCTGCTAAAGTATAGAGGCAGGAGACATGCCGCTGGGGCTTTTAGTTGATAATATTTTCAGTGTTGCCAGTTGACTCAGTTCTCATGTTTTCTGCTTCCTGGTTTCTGGTACTCTTGGAACCTTCAGATTGTGCTTTGCCCGTCAGCTATTCTTGACCCCCTCTTTACTACCTCTACAGCAGCTTACCCTCACAAGACAATATGTGCCATTTTGATATTTCTGTGCAAAGCTTCTGCTGGCTGGTCATATTACCAGGTCATTCAGGCAAGACTATTTCTAACTATTGCTCTCTGGCTGAGTGTCCACCAGAAGGCTGTTACCACTGTGGACACATTGCGAGGACTTGTTGACTGTCTCACTTCTTTGAATGTGCACATTCCTATCTGTAGCTTTTCTGCTCCTTGCATCCCATTGTGTTTGTCTTAGGTATTCAACACTAGAACAGGCTAGACATTGCGCAGGGTATGTAGCAGTAAGTAAAATAAATAAGAATCTCTGTTTGTTTGCCTTTTTAAAGTTGTTGTTCTTTCCCTAGTTTTATTGAGAAATAATTAATTCTACTCTCCTGTTAGAAAGAAAGGTATGCCAACAAAGGAACAAAAAGGAAAACATTAATACGATGTAAGTCATATTGAGAATATATAGCTTGAGAATGTAGAGAATGAGCAGAGTGGAGGTGGACATGAATAGCCTCTCTGAAAGATTTTGATCAATGACTCCAAAAGCAACTGTGGTCTTTCTAGTTCTAGGGTTGCTGCTGCTGCTGCTAAGTCGCTTCAGTCGTGTCCGACCCTGTGCGACTCCATAGACGGCAGCCCACCAGCCTTCCTCATCCCTGGGATTCTCCAGGCAAGAACACTGGAGTGGGCTGCCATTTCCTTCTCCAATGCATGAAAGTGAACTCTTGGCAAGCCCTTGGACTGCAGCCTACCAGGCTCCTCTGTCAGGGTTAAAAACATGCTTTCCCTACCTGCTTTCCCAAACCCCTCTCCACCAACACGCACACAGTGCCACCCCATGAAAGAAGAAATCTGGAAATAAATTTTGCCATGACTGTTCTTGTGACTGAAGCCAATTATTTGGTTTCTCTATGCCTGTGTGAGAAGTTGCATCAGAGACACAAAAGACAAGTAAAATCATTAGTTCAACACATTTCTTCTGAGTGGCTACTGCATGCTAGGAACACTGTTAGCTTGGGAGTTCAGTGAATAAGTAAGTCATTGCCCTCAAGTGGCTTGCAGGGCTTCGCTGGTGGCTCAGATGGTAAAGAATTTGCCTGCAAGGCAGGAGACCCAGGTTTGACCCCTTGGTTGGGAAGATCCCCTGGAGAAGTGAATGGCTACCCACTCCAGTATTCTTGCCTGCCGAATTCTATAGACAGAAGCCCGGTGGGCTACTGAGTGACTAACACTTACTTGCCCTCAAGTGGCTCACAGTCTTTTAGGGTAAAAGGCAAGAGGCAGTGGAAGATTATAATGCTAAATCCCAGTTTTTTACAAGGTGCATCTAAACCAGCAACAGATGGTCAGGGTGAGGTGAGCTTTCCAAAGAACTTGACCTTTGAGCATACAATGATAGCTATAACGTGCTTTGATAATGAGTAGAAGATCTAACTTGACTCCTCACTTTCCCTTAAGACTTATCATCATATACCCCCCCCTCCCAACACACACACGTGTCTACATCTAGCATGCCAGCTTTTGTTTTGGTTATACCCTCTATATAGAATTTGTTCTTTCTATTGGTAACTACCAAGTCCTGTCCCTCACAGCTACTCTTATACTTTTCCAGAAGTCATACCCTCTCTGCCCTGATTGCAGTTAATCAGTGTCTCTCTTCTAAGCTCCTAGTCATTCTGTCATGGTTATGGTATGCTCTTTCTAGAATCATATTCATATTTTCTGTGATTTCTTTGCTAGATGGTAAGCTCTTCAAAGATGGACCTGTATTTCCTTCACCTCTGTATCCTAATTCCATGCATAATACCTGACACACAGGAAATGTTTAACAAGTATTTTTTTAGCTCAAATTTAATTGAGTTAAATGTAACTAAAGCATGTGGGGGTTGAACTAAAATTTCCCTTCATCCACTTGCCACTTCAGATGCTATGAATGGATATTTTAAGGATTAATTTTTGTAGAATTTATATAGATGAGTAATTTTTCCAGAAGTTCAAATTGCATCAGGCAGCTGGGGAGTTTTCTCATAGTCAAAGATGGTCAAGTCCTATCTGATGAAATTCCCTTTCATTTCTTTAGTATGATATAATTTATTTATTGGTAGGACTTGGGAAAATTAGGAGGCTGTCAGCCACTTGAGTCTACAGGGTTTAGACTAGTTCCTAGCATTTGGCGAGATGGAAAACATTACAGGACTCAGCCATGAGTGAGAAAGAGAAAGAAGGAAGGCTGGGCTATATGGTNAAATCTGGAAATAAATTTTGCCATGACTGTTCTTGTGACTGAAGCCAATTATTTGGTTTCTCTATGCCTGTGTGAGAAGTTGCATCAGAGACACAAAAGACAAGTAAAATCATTAGTTCAACACATTTCTTCTGAGTGGCTACTGCATGCTAGGAACACTGTTAGCTTGGGAGTTCAGTGAATAAGTAAGTCATTGCCCTCAAGTGGCTTGCAGGGCTTCGCTGGTGGCTCAGATGGTAAAGAATTTGCCTGCAAGGCAGGAGACCCAGGTTTGACCCCTTGGTTGGGAAGATCCCCTGGAGAAGTGAATGGCTACCCACTCCAGTATTCTTGCCTGCCGAATTCTATAGACAGAAGCCCGGTGGGCTACTGAGTGACTAACACTTACTTGCCCTCAAGTGGCTCACAGTCTTTTAGGGTAAAAGGCAAGAGGCAGTGGAAGATTATAATGCTAAATCCCAGTTTTTTACAAGGTGCATCTAAACCAGCAACAGATGGTCAGGGTGAGGTGAGCTTTCCAAAGAACTTGACCTTTGAGCATACAATGATAGCTATAACGTGCTTTGATAATGAGTAGAAGATCTAACTTGACTCCTCACTTTCCCTTAAGACTTATCATCATATACCCCCCCCTCCCAACACACACACGTGTCTACATCTAGCATGCCAGCTTTTGTTTTGGTTATACCCTCTATATAGAATTTGTTCTTTCTATTGGTAACTACCAAGTCCTGTCCCTCACAGCTACTCTTATACTTTTCCAGAAGTCATACCCTCTCTGCCCTGATTGCAGTTAATCAGTGTCTCTCTTCTAAGCTCCTAGTCATTCTGTCATGGTTATGGTATGCTCTTTCTAGAATCATATTCATATTTTCTGTGATTTCTTTGCTAGATGGTAAGCTCTTCAAAGATGGACCTGTATTTCCTTCACCTCTGTATCCTAATTCCATGCATAATACCTGACACACAGGAAATGTTTAACAAGTATTTTTTTAGCTCAAATTTAATTGAGTTAAATGTAACTAAAGCATGTGGGGGTTGAACTAAAATTTCCCTTCATCCACTTGCCACTTCAGATGCTATGAATGGATATTTTAAGGATTAATTTTTGTAGAATTTATATAGATGAGTAATTTTTCCAGAAGTTCAAATTGCATCAGGCAGCTGGGGAGTTTTCTCATAGTCAAAGATGGTCAAGTCCTATCTGATGAAATTCCCTTTCATTTCTTTAGTATGATATAATTTATTTATTGGTAGGACTTGGGAAAATTAGGAGGCTGTCAGCCACTTGAGTCTACAGGGTTTAGACTAGTTCCTAGCATTTGGCGAGATGGAAAACATTACAGGACTCAGCCATGAGTGAGAAAGAGAAAGAAGGAAGGCTGGGCTATATGGTAAATAAATCATCAGTTACAAAGGTTCCAGGGACCTATGGGCATGGGATCCACTGTTACTAAGATGTACTGTCAGGGCTCAGACAACCATGAGCTCAAAGAGAGCTCTCTGGCTGAGGGCCAGTCCTGCCCCAAGGAGCCCTTCTGAGCAGATATTACTAAATATCCATTTATTACTTCACACTGGGGCATTCCTGAGATGTCTTACATTGGGCCTTTCTTAGACTGACTGCTTTGGGAGGAAATGAGGCAGTTCAACAACAACAACAACAAAAATAGTACTTATTATAGCTTCTCCCTATTAGCCTATCTGCTTCCTCCAAACAACTCTCCTTGATATTAGACTCAAGCTGTGGGTGCTCGCCTCCATTTGGAGGGCTGGGTCACACAGCCAGCTGTTGGGCCATCTAAAGGTTACCCGCTAGCACCAGGCTCTCCTGTGGTTTTCCAGAGTGAATGTGGGGGGTGGGTGGGAGCATTATGTGAATTAGTCTCTTCATCACTTTGCAGGCTTTATTTACACTCTGCTGGATTATTTTCTCCTCTTATGATTGCCACCATCTCCCGTGGGGCTTCCTGAGGCTGCTTCAGTAAGTTATATTTTTGATTCTGACTTTCCTTGGCTTGGCTGGGGATTTGAAGAAAATGCACAAACTCAGGAATATAGGGGGTGCTGAAAGCAGGAGCAGGGGCGCTGGTGTCCACAGTGCAGGTGTTGGACTCAGGCATTCCAGGCTGCTCTCGTCACCAGCTGGGGTCCTGACAGTATCTATGCAGTTTAGCTTGACTCAAGCCATGGTTTCTGCTTAATTACCAAGGTAACGACTTCTTTCTTTGCCTTCTAAGGAATTTTTCAGTACATCCTGTTCACTACTCATTTACTCATTCAAGGAACATTTCCTGAGAGGCATCAGTGGACTGGAACCTTGGCTTTGAGTCTATACTTTACCATTACCTCATGTCCAATTCTAGGCAGGACACTACCTCTCTGGGCTTCTATTTCACCAATCTCAAGAGTAAATTTTAGAATATGATCTCAGTGAAGGCAGAAAACATGCCTGCTTGCTTATTTCTACATCCCTAGTGGTAGGCACAGAGCCTGATACATATTTGGTACTCAGAAATGTTGTTGCATAAACAGATCACAGTGCATTAGTTTAGATGGCATGCATGCTTAGTCGCTTAGTCGTGTCCGACTCTTTGTGACCTCATGAACTATAGCCTGCCAAGCTCCTCTGTCCATGGGGATTCTGTGGGCAAGAATACTGGAGTGGGTTGCCATGCCCTTTTCCAAGTTTAGACTACATGATCTCTAATATTCTAACATGATCTGTCATTCTTTTCATGTCTACACTTGAAAATTTCCTCCACCTCTTGAGCCCATTAATTACTAAACTGTGAAGTTTCTAGAATCTGTGAAGAGAGCACCTATCCAACTCCCTAACTCTGAGAAAGTACCTTTTCTCTGAATTTCCACAGCACCCACATTAACCTCTTTCTAAACACTCATACCATCTTATCCTCTTGTCTTTTTACCTGTACTTTCCCATCACTAGTTACAAACACCATGAGGGCAGATTCTTCTCTAGTTTTGTATCCTCAGTGCTCAGCACAGTCCCTCTGTATTAAGTGGAATTAATAATTGTGTTTTTTAAACACTGATTGTCAGATCTTAGAGGCTCTAATACAATTTTTAAAGTCTCGAGTCAACATTCACTATTGTATATATCATGTCTCTTTCTGGCTTCTCTGTGCATTTGTCCATCTTTGCTTCTCATCATTATGAAAGTGAAAGTGTTAGTCAATCATGTCCAACTCTTTGTGACCCAATGGACTATAGCCTGCCAGGTTCCCCTGTCCATTGCAAGAGGCAAGAACACTGGACTCCTCTAGGCAAGAACACTGGAGTGGGTTGCCATGTCCTCCTCTACGGGGTCTTCCAGACCCAGGGAACAAACCCATGTCTCCTGCACTGCAGGCAGATTCTTTACCATCTGGATCACCAGAACGTTGGCTCTAGATTTAGATTTCCTGGTTTGGACTCTTGTCTCTGCATTTCCTGGCAATATGACCCTGGGAAGTTAATAATTTCTCTATGTCCCAAATTCTCCATATGCAAACTGAGATAATAATAATCCTTACTTCATACAATCATTATGAAAATTAGAAGAGCACACAAAAAACCAGTTGCCATATATAGTAAACACACAATATATATTAGTTAATATTATTGCTATTGCTGCTATTGATCACATATTAAACAGCATTATAGGTGCTGTGAACAATAAAGAAAACCATCCTGTTCTTATGGAGCTTAAATTACAGTGAACCAATTCTTTCTGATTTATCTATGAGACAGTTATTTAAATTTTAGCACCCTTATGTACACCTTAGTATAAATCAGATAGTGGATCTTTTCTGGAGAGGAACTTTTTATTGTGGTAGGGAAATACGTGAGGCCATAGAGCACCTGTCTTGAGAGTAGGAAAGAGAAGAAGAAGAAGAAAGTGTGTGATTCAGGAAAGAAACCACCAGTCACATAATTTTACTCTGCCTCTCCCTGTCTTCAGGCCATGGCCAGTAAGTTTAATTTATTGGATTTTGTGAGCAGGCACAAGGCATGTCCCATCAATTTCTTGTTCTCGATGGCTGCAGAGTGACTCAGACTATTAGCCTTGTATGATTACAGCATCTGTATTATGATGTAGAGGACATGTTGCTGCTACAATTTATTCTCTTTATTTAGTTCACTTTGTCTCACTCAGCATATCACTCAGCGGCTGTTGGAGAAAACACTTGGTGATGGACAATTTCTCTCTCCTCTCCCGATATTCCTTCTCCTTGCACTTCTGTCTTTGTTGATGTCTTGTTTGAAAGAAGATTTGTGGATCTCCTGGTTTCCTCTACATTGACTGACCCTCAGGTCTGCGGCTCTCAGCATTGCGGCACCTCTCCATGGTGCTGAAAGCAAGCACGTGGTTCTAACTGCAGCAGTAGCTAAGGGAGCCTGTAGTATCATAACACGCAGCAGAAGGCAGTGGCCTGAGAAAGTACCCTGTCTCATCTTTGTTATTTCAACAAAAGGGGACAAGAAACAAAGAAATGAAGAATGATTTCCCCAAAATGGTGTATGTCTCATATGAGATCGGAATACTGCTTTTCTGAAGACATATTTAGAGCTTCAGAGATAAGCTAAGAAAATTCTTTGGTCTCCTTAGCCCTTATTGTTCTCATCTCTAAAACAGGGGAATACTAACAATCCTAACAAGTACTATGACATATAGATTAGGTAATGTGATACTAATTCCTTAGCATGCTGCCTTCTTATCTTTACTTATTTCCTGCTGCTTCCTGCTGGCCATGTTTTGCTTGAGTAATATGAAGTGATTTATGGTCTCCCTGAGAGTCCCTTGGACTGCAAGGAGATACAACCAGTCCATTCTGAAGGAGATCAACCCTGGGATTTCTTTGGAAGGAGTGATGCTAAAGCTGAAACTCCAGTACTTTGGCCACCTCATGTGGAGTTGACTCATTGGAAAAGACTCTGATGCTGGGAGGGATTGGGGGCAGAAGGAGAAGGGGACGACAGAGGATGAGATGGCTGGATAGCATCACGGACTCGATGGACATGAGTCTGAGTGAACTCCAGGAGTTGGTGTTGGACAGGGAGCCCTGGCATGCTGTGATTCATGGGGTCGCAAAGAATCGGACACAACTGAGCGACTGAACTGACTGACTGACTGAAGTGATTTTCCCTCACCATGCAGCTTTATGCTTTACTCACACTGTTCCTTCTGCCTCTGGTGCCCTTACAAGTTCTTCTAGGCTGTTATGACACCTACGTATTTCTCACAATTTATATATTCACTAACATCTCCCTCAGAAAGCTTCCTCTATCCTTTCATGCTCCTCCTCTAATGTGAACTAGCTGTCCCTTCCAGGTGCTCATATGTTACTCACTGCATATCATTTTATATATCTCCCTATCATGACACCAACTATGTGGTCGTGAAATTATGGCGTCCTTGATTTACTAGATTATAAGCTCTTGGAGAGGAGGGCCATGTGTCATTGTCTCTAGCACAATACATATCACCAGGTGGGTTCCCAGTGTTTGTTGATTTGAACTGAATATGATAGGGACTTAAATCATGTAGGTTTCTTTCTCATTCTCAGTCCATTGCTCTCTACTTATATTGTGCTGTATCTAGCTAGGTTGGAAAGTTTTTGCATTGGCTACCACTGTGAATACCTTCATTTGCTAATGCTACATACTCATAGGGATTACTCAGTTTGCTGAGGGTCATCCTTGAGTAAGCTGGAATCATATCAAGATAGTTTGTCTTGTTGTCTTTGGCATTAATTCTCTCCAAACCAGAGAATTCACATAAGCCATGAGTTAGATCCAGAGGGGAGAGGGCACCTGCCTCCGTGAATTAGCTACAAAATTATCATGGTCTGGCTTCCAAGAATCCTTAGCAAAATTCTAAATCATCACAAGACTTCTACTTAATATCTATTGGCAAGAACAGCTGCTCTTATTTTAGGAAAATTAATTGCTTTTCAAATTGTTCTAGAAGCCTAAGTCCATTTTGATAATTCAGTAGGAATTAACATTCACTTTTAATTTGAAGTCCATGAAAGGCCAGACTCTCATGAATTTTCTTGGACTTTGAAGTCATGTGTCATCTGACTCTCAGTGACATCACTAGAGATCACATGGTTATTATGAAAATGATTAAAATCTAAAATATGAAATGCATGCGTACTAAGTCGCTTTAGTCACTTCTGACTCTTTTCGACGCTATGGAATGTAGCCCATCAGGCTACTTTGTACATGGGATTCTCTAGGCACTTTGAATAATGGAGTGGGTTACCATGCTCTACCCCAGGGGATGTTCCCCACCCAGGCATTGAACCCGCGTCTCTTATGTCTGCTGCATCGGCAGGTAGGTATTTTACCACTAGTGCCACCTGGGAAGCCCCTAAAACATGCCACTGAAATTCTATTTCTGCTCTGATAATTTACTATATTTATAATCTTGAGCATGGTATTTCAGCGTTTTTAGCCTCCCTCTGTTCAATCACTTATAAAATGGCAATAATTACAACAATTGTGTTATCTTTCTTAAAGATCCTAAGGAGATGCATGAAATTGATGCAAGAGTACTTTAGAAAGTGTAAAATTCCATACAAATCCAGTGATAATAACAAAGGTGATACCTAGAAGAAGTAGGAACTGGTAGTTGAAAAGAGAAAGAGAAAGAAAAGTGATGGCAAAAGCAAAGGAGATCTTTACTCAATGCAGATTTAAGAAAGGGGAAGAAAGTCTGGAAACAGTAGCTAATGCTTATTAAGCACTTCTTACATCCTGGGTAGTATACTACGTGATGAACTTTCCAAAATAACCCTAGAGGTAGATGCTTTTACTATCTATTATATGGATAAAGAATAGAGACATAAGAAATTTAGCCTAAACATACGGGCTAGAAAAAGGTAAAGCTAGGACTCAACCTTAGGCAATGTGACTTTAGAATCTACATACATAACCAGCCAGGCTGGAAAATTCTCCATCTTGTCATTCTGCTGTGCTGATGTCTTTATGGTTGCTAAAGGGATCCAGACAATAACTTCAGATGAGCTGGAAGTGATTTATATTTAAAGTGTTTATGCTATTTGGAATAAAAGACACCAAGAGATTTCAAGGGAGTAAGTAGAGGTCACTAAAGTTGTTCTCAGCACACTCTTCTTTCCCACATAGTTTGTCAGTTTGAGTCTGATCAACAANTCCTGTTCACTACTCATTTACTCATTCAAGGAACATTTCCTGAGAGGCATCAGTGGACTGGAACCTTGGCTTTGAGTCTATACTTTACCATTACCTCATGTCCAATTCTAGGCAGGACACTACCTCTCTGGGCTTCTATTTCACCAATCTCAAGAGTAAATTTTAGAATATGATCTCAGTGAAGGCAGAAAACATGCCTGCTTGCTTATTTCTACATCCCTAGTGGTAGGCACAGAGCCTGATACATATTTGGTACTCAGAAATGTTGTTGCATAAACAGATCACAGTGCATTAGTTTAGATGGCATGCATGCTTAGTCGCTTAGTCGTGTCCGACTCTTTGTGACCTCATGAACTATAGCCTGCCAAGCTCCTCTGTCCATGGGGATTCTGTGGGCAAGAATACTGG
Source organism: Raphicerus campestris (assembly GCA_006410735.1). Classification (NCBI taxonomy): domain Eukaryota; kingdom Metazoa; phylum Chordata; class Mammalia; order Artiodactyla; family Bovidae; genus Raphicerus; species Raphicerus campestris. Next base: position 58,805 of record SJYW01023781.1, on the reverse strand, counting down.
AGTGGGTTGCCATGCCCTTTTCCAAGTTTAGACTACATGATCTCTAATATTCTAACATGATCTGTCATTCTTTTCATGTCTACACTTGAAAATTTCCTCCACCTCTTGAGCCCATTAATTACTAAACTGTGAAGTTTCTAGAATCTGTGAAGAGAGCACCTATCCAACTCCCTAACTCTGAGAAAGTACCTTTTCTCTGAATTTCCACAGCACCCACATTAACCTCTTTCTAAACACTCATACCATCTTATCCTCTTGTCTTTTTACCTGTACTTTCCCATCACTAGTTACAAACACCATGAGGGCAGATTCTTCTCTAGTTTTGTATCCTCAGTGCTCAGCACAGTCCCTCTGTATTAAGTGGAATTAATAATTGTGTTTTTTAAACACTGATTGTCAGATCTTAGAGGCTCTAATACAATTTTTAAAGTCTCGAGTCAACATTCACTATTGTATATATCATGTCTCTTTCTGGCTTCTCTGTGCATTTGTCCATCTTTGCTTCTCATCATTATGAAAGTGAAAGTGTTAGTCAATCATGTCCAACTCTTTGTGACCCAATGGACTATAGCCTGCCAGGTTCCCCTGTCCATTGCAAGAGGCAAGAACACTGGACTCCTCTAGGCAAGAACACTGGAGTGGGTTGCCATGTCCTCCTCTACGGGGTCTTCCAGACCCAGGGAACAAACCCATGTCTCCTGCACTGCAGGCAGATTCTTTACCATCTGGATCACCAGAACGTTGGCTCTAGATTTAGATTTCCTGGTTTGGACTCTTGTCTCTGCATTTCCTGGCAATATGACCCTGGGAAGTTAATAATTTCTCTATGTCCCAAATTCTCCATATGCAAACTGAGATAATAATAATCCTTACTTCATACAATCATTATGAAAATTAGAAGAGCACACAAAAAACCAGTTGCCATATATAGTAAACACACAATATATATTAGTTAATATTATTGCTATTGCTGCTATTGATCACATATTAAACAGCATTATAGGTGCTGTGAACAATAAAGAAAACCATCCTGTTCTTATGGAGCTTAAATTACAGTGAACCAATTCTTTCTGATTTATCTATGAGATAGTTATTTAAATTTTAGCACCCTTATGTACACCTTAGTATAAATCAGATAGTGGATCTTTTCTGGAGAGGAACTTTTTATTGTGGTAGGGAAATACGTGAGGCCATAGAGCACCTGTCTTGAGAGTAGGAAAGAGAAGAAGAAGAAGAAAGTGTGTGATTCAGGAAAGAAACCACCAGTCACATAATTTTACTCTGCCTCTCCCTGTCTTCAGGCCATGGCCAGTAAGTTTAATTTATTGGATTTTGTGAGCAGGCACAAGGCATGTCCCATCAATTTCTTGTTCTCGATGGCTGCAGAGTGACTCAGACTATTAGCCTTGTATGATTACAGCATCTGTATTATGATGTAGAGGACATGTTGCTGCTACAATTTATTCTCTTTATTTAGTTCACTTTGTCTCACTCAGCATATCACTCAGCGGCTGTTGGAGAAAACACTTGGTGATGGACAATTTCTCTCTCCTCTCCCGATATTCCTTCTCCTTGCACTTCTGTCTTTGTTGATGTCTTGTTTGAAAGAAGATTTGTGGATCTCCTGGTTTCCTCTACATTGACTGACCCTCAGGTCTGCGGCTCTCAGCATTGCGGCACCTCTCCATGGTGCTGAAAGCAAGCACGTGGTTCTAACTCTGCAGCAGTAGCTAAGGGAGCCTGTAGTATCATAACACGCAGCAGAAGGCAGTGGCCTGAGAAAGTACCCTGTCTCATCTTTGTTATTTCAACAAAAGGGGACAAGAAACAAAGAAATGAAGAATGATTTCCCCAAAATGGTGTATGTCTCATATGAGATCGGAATACTGCTTTTCTGAAGACATATTTAGAGCTTCAGAGATAAGCTAAGAAAATTCTTTGGTCTCCTTAGCCCTTATTGTTCTCATCTCTAAAACAGGGGAATGCTAACAATCCTAACAAGTACTATGACATATAGATTAGGTAATGTGGTACTAATTCCTTAGCATGCTGCCCGCTTATCTTTACTTATTTCCTGCTGCTTCCTGCTGGACATGTTTTGCTTGAGTAATATGAAGTGATTTATGGTCTCCCTGAGAGTCCCTTGGACTGCAAGGAGATCCAACCAGTCCATTCTGAAGGAGATCAGCCCTGGGATTTCTTTGGAAGGAGTGATGCTAAAGCTGAAACTCCAGTACTTTGGCCACCTCATGCGAAGAGTTGACTCACTGGAAAAGACTCTGATGCTGGGAGGGATTGAGGGCAGGAGGAGAAGGGGATGACAGAGGATGAGATGGCTGGATAGCATCACAGACTCGATGGACGTGAGTCTGAGTGAACTCCAGGAGTTGGTGTTGGACAGGGAGCCCTGGCATGCTGTGATTCATGGGGTCGCAAAGAATCGGACACAACTGAGCGACTGAACTGACTGACAGAAGTGATTTTCCCTCACCATGCAGCTTTATGCTTTACTCACACTGTTCCTTCTGCCTCTGGTGCCCTTACAAGTTCTTCTAGGCTGTTATGACACCTACGTATCTCTCACAATTTATATATTCACTAACATCTCCCTCAGAAAGCTTCCTCTGTCCTTTCATGCTCCTCCTCTAATGTGAACTAGCTGTCCCTTCCAGGTGCTCATATGTTACTCACTGCATATCATTTTACATATCTCCCTATCATGACACCAACTACGTGGTCATGAAATTATGGTGTCCTTGATTTACTAGATTATAAGCTCTTGGAGAGGAGGGCCATGTGTCATTGTCTCGCACAATACATATCACCAGGTGGGTTCCCAGTGTTTGTTGATTTGAACTGAATATGATAGGGACTTAAATCATGTAGGTTTCTTTCTCAGTCCAGTGCGTTCTACTCATATTGTGCTGTATCTAGCTAGGTTGGAAAGTTTTTGCATTGGCTACCACTGTGAATACCTTCATTTGCTAATGCTACATACTCATAGGGATTACTCAGTTTGCTGTGGGTCATCCTTGAGTAAGCTGGAATCATATCAAGATAGTTTGTCTTGTTGTCTTTGGCATTAATTCTCTCTAAACCAGAGAATTCACATAAGCCATGAGTTAGATCCAGAGGGGAGAGGGCACCTGCCTCAGTGAATTAGCTACAAAATTATCATGGTCTGGCTTCCAAGAATCCTTAGCAAAATTCTAAATCATCACAAGACTTCTACTTAATATCTATTGGCAAGAACAGCTGCTCTTATTTTAGGAAAATTAATTGCTTTTCAAATTGTTCTAGAAGCCTAAGTCCATTTTGATAATTCAGTAGGAATTAACATTCACTTTTAATTTGAAGTCCATGAAAGGCCAGACTCTCATGAATTTTCTTGGACTTTGAAGTCATGTGTCATCTGACTCTCAGTGACATCACTAGAGATCACATGGTTATTATGAAAATGATTAGAATCTAAAATATGAAATGCATGTGTACTAAGTCGCTTTAGTCACGTCTGACTCTTTTCGACGCTATGGAATGTAGCCCATCAGGCTACTTTGTACATGGGATTCTCTAGGCACTTTGAATAATGGAGTGGGTTACCATGCTCTACCCCAGGGGATGTTCCCCACCCAGGCATTGAACCCGCGTCTCTTATGTCTGCTGCATCGGCAGGTAGGTATTTTACCACTAGTGCCACCTGGGAAGCCCCTAAAACATGCCACTGAAATTCTATTTCTGCTCTGATAATTTACTATATTTATAATCTTGAGCATGGTATTTCAGCGTTTTTAGCCTCCCTCTGTTCAATCACTTATAAAATGGCAATAATTACAACAATTGTGTTATCTTTCTTAAAGATCCTAAGGAGATGCATGAAATTGATGCAAGAGTACTTTAGAAAGTGTAAAATTCCATACAAATCCAGTGATAATAACAAAGGTGATACCTAGAAGAAGTAGGAACTGGTAGTTGAAAAGAGAAAGAGAAAGAAAAGTGATGGCAAAAGCAAAGGAGATCTTTACTCAATGCAGATTTAAGAAAGGGGAAGAAAGTCTGGAAATAGTAGCTAATGCTTATTAAGCACTTCTTACATCCTGGGTAGTATACTACGTGATGAACTTTCCAAAATAACCCTAGAGGTAGATGCTTTTACTATCTATTATATGGATAAAGAATAGAGACATAAGAAATTTAGCCTAAACATACGGGCTAGAAAAAGGTAAAGCTAGGACTCAACCTTAGGCAATGTGACTTTAGAATCTACATACATAACCAGCCAGGCTGGAAAATTCTCCATCTTGTCATTCTGCTGTGCTGATGTCTTTATGGTTGCTAAAGGGATCCAGACAATAACTTCAGATGAGCTGGAAGTGATTTATATTTAAAGTGTTTATGCTATTTGGAATAAAAGACACCAAGAGATTTCAAGGGAGTAAGTAGAGGTCACTAAAGTTGTTCTCAGCACACTCTTCTTTCCCACATAGTTTGTCAGTTTGAGTCTGATCAACAAATATTTAGTCTTTGTGTATGTCAGATATTATTCAAGGTGTTGAGACCACAGAGATGATTAAAAGACCTTCTCTTTCTGTGGCATATCAAAGATGGTTACAAACATTTTGCTATTCCTTTGAACTTGGATGACTTCAGTCACTCACTCGACTAATAGAATGTGGCACGTGACTCAGTGGGATTTTTGAGGCTATGTCATAAGAAGCCTTGCAGCTCCAGATTGGGCTTCTTGAAGCACTTGCTCTTGGAACCCAGTCCCATGAATCGATGCTCTGGTTGACAGTTCCCGCTGAGTTCCTGCTCAGGAACCAGCATCAGCTGCTAGTTTTATGAATGAGCCATCTTGAGCATACCACCCTGCGAGTTGTCCGCTGATTCTGGCTTCAGTAACTGACTCTAAACACATGAGAATCCCCAGGGAAGAATTGCCCAGCTGAGCTCAGTCACCTGTCGAACTGTACAAGATAATGAACAGGTTGTTTTAACCCTGTAAATTTTGAGGTGGCTTGTTATGCAGCACTGACTATCCAGAACACATCATAAGAAAGTTTCTGTCAGCACACAGTGGGTAGATGTATGAACAGCTGATTTCAATATGTTTTAAATGCTACTGCAGTGTGATCAGATTAGGCTGTGGAGTTAGCTTAGACCTCAAGGAATCAGAAAGTGTCTGCTCTAGGACTAGCGCTGTGGCTCGAGTGTGTGCAAAGTTGACCGATTCCATCATTTGGATGTGTTGTGTCATCTCCATTTCCTTTCTAATAATAAGATTTTATGATTGCATAGATCCCTCATCACTACTCAGGCACTACTGATCCTGAGTTTATCCCTCTGTAAAATAAGAGAAAATAAGGAATCAAGGAACCCAAAGTAAACTGTGGAGCTGAGACAGAAAGATACAGAAAATTCCTTCCACCTCACTGAAAGACATTGGGCTTCCCTGATGGCTCAGTGGTAAAGAATCTGCCTGCAGCATAGGAGGTATAAGAAATGTGGTTCAATCCCTGGGTTAGGAAGATTCCTCTGGAGGAGGAAATGACAACTCTCTCCAATATTCTTAATCTGGAAAACCCCATGGACAGAGGAGCCTAATGGGCTACAGTGCAAAGCGTCACAAAGAGTTGGACGTGACTGACCACACAGAAATACAATGAGAGGATTTTGGGTGCAGCGGAATGAGCACAAGTTCTGTGGTTAGAAGACCGAGGTCTGAGTTCCAGCTCATGTATTCCCAGCTGTGTGACTTACCTTTGTGAGCTCCAGCTTCTTCTAGCTATGCCCCGAGCATGAGGGGAAGCACCTGAGAGCCTTATTATTGCCTTCCTTCCAGGTCTGTGCTTAGCTCCAGCTCTCTTCTGATGTGGCTTTGTTCAGTGGAAGAATCCAGGCTGGGGGAACCGAAGGAGAGGCAGGGGAGCAGTGTAAACATCCCTAGGCAGGGAGCCATGTGGGTTCACAGCAATGCCAAGCAATATGGAGCCTTGGCAGAGCCATCCAAGGGCAGGCTGGAAGGGGTTAACTGAGCCAAGGGGCCAGCTGGCATCTGTGCTGGCACTCAAGGAGAGAAAGAAAAGGAGCCTCAGTGTCAAGACAAGAAAGAGAAACAAAACCAAATACCAGCATTTTAGCCAGATTCCCAAATTCCCATATGGATGTGGAGAGAAATATTCAGTCAGTTCCATGCAGCAGCCTCTGGTCTGGAAATACCTGATGATCAGGCAAGTCTGTGAACACACCTGGGCAAGTTGTCTNAAGATGGTTACAAACATTTTGCTATTCCTTTGAACTTGGATGACTTCAGTCACTCACTCGACTAATAGAATGTGGCACGTGACTCAGTGGGATTTTTGAGGCTATGTCATAAGAAGCCTTGCAGCTCCAGATTGGGCTTCTTGAAGCACTTGCTCTTGGAACCCAGTCCCATGAATCGATGCTCTGGTTGACAGTTCCCGCTGAGTTCCTGCTCAGGAACCAGCATCAGCTGCTAGTTTTATGAATGAGCCATCTTGAGCATACCACCCTGCGAGTTGTCCGCTGATTCTGGCTTCAGTAACTGACTCTAAACACATGAGAATCCCCAGGGAAGAATTGCCCAGCTGAGCTCAGTCACCTGTCGAACTGTACAAGATAATGAACAGGTTGTTTTAACCCTGTAAATTTTGAGGTGGCTTGTTATGCAGCACTGACTATCCAGAACACATCATAAGAAAATTTCTGTCAGCACACAGTGGGTAGATGTATGAACAGCTGATTTCAATATGTTTTAAATGCTACTGCAGTGTGATCAGATTAGGCTGTGGAGTTAGCTTAGACCTCAAGGAATCAGAAAGTGTCTGCTCTAGGACTAGCGCTGTGGCTCGAGTGTGTGCAAAGTTGACCGATTCCATCATTTGGATGTGTTGTGTCATCTCCATTTCCTTTCTAATAATAAGATTTTATGATTGCATAGATCCCTCATCACTACTCAGGCACTACTGATCCTGAGTTTATCCCTCTGTAAAATAAGAGAAAATAAGGAATCAAGGAACCCAAAGTAAACTGTGGAGCTGAGACAGAAAGATACAGAAAATTCCTTCCACCTCACTGAAAGACATTGGGCTTCCCTGATGGCTCAGTGGTAAAGAATCTGCCTGCAGCATAGGAGGTATAAGAAATGTGGTTCAATCCCTGGGTTAGGAAGATTCCTCTGGAGGAGGAAATGACAACTCTCTCCAATATTCTTAATCTGGAAAACCCCATGGACAGAGGAGCCTAATGGGCTACAGTGCAAAGCGTCACAAAGAGTTGGACGTGACTGACCACACAGAAATACAATGAGAGGATTTTGGGTGCAGCGGAATGAGCACAAGTTCTGTGGTTAGAAGACCGAGGTCTGAGTTCCAGCTCATGTATTCCCAGCTGTGTGACTTACCTTTGTGAGCTCCAGCTTCTTCTAGCTATGCCCCGAGCATGAGGGGAAGCACCTGAGAGCCTTATTATTGCCTTCCTTCCAGGTCTGTGCTTAGCTCCAGCTCTCTTCTGATGTGGCTTTGTTCAGTGGAAGAATCCAGGCTGGGGGAACCGAAGGAGAGGCAGGGGAGCAGTGTAAACATCCCTAGGCAGGGAGCCATGTGGGTTCACAGCAATGCCAAGCAATATGGAGCCTTGGCAGAGCCATCCAAGGGCAGGCTGGAAGGGGTTAACTGAGCCAAGGGGCCAGCTGGCATCTGTGCTGGCACTCAAGGAGAGAAAGAAAAGGAGCCTCAGTGTCAAGACAAGAAAGAGAAACAAAACCAAATACCAGCATTTTAGCCAGATTCCCAAATTCCCATATGGATGTGGAGAGAAATATTCAGTCAGTTCCATGCAGCAGCCTCTGGTCTGGAAATACCTGATGATCAGGCAAGTCTGTGAACACACCTGGGCAAGTTGTCTCTGCTGGATGGCTTGTCAGAGAATTGCATCATGTTTGATTAATATGACAAGACAAAGTTGCACTTTCCCCCTTTATTTTCCATGCATCCCGTCATCTACCCATCCATTCATTCACCTATCCATCAATGTGTGCATTTCTGTAACATGTATTAAACACCTACACTGAGCCAAACAGTATGCATTAGATAACTGGGACTGTAGACAAATCAGTGACACAAAGATGAATAAGCCAACATGGTCTTTGCCCCAAGGATAAAATCTTCCAAGACTAGATAATGTGGGCAGCTCCAAGGTGAGCTCAAAGATGAAGTTTGTGGGTAGACAAAACTAACGTTGACTGATCATTTATTCTGAGCCAGACACTGTGATAAGAGGTTTACATGTATCATCTCATTTAATCTTCACAATTCGCCCATAGTTTTGGCAACGTGATTAGCCCTGTTTTATAGCTGAGGAACCTGATGCTCAGACATGAGGGTGCTCGCTCAAGGTTGCACAGTCACTGTGTGTCACAGTGCTGATCTGAGCTCATTTGGTACTGAGGAGGAGAACCTGGAGAAAGACAGGCAAGGATGTAAGCAGGGGCTGAGACTCAGCATGTCACATGGAGTCTTGTTATTGGGTGGGAGTGGACGTGTGGTTGGAAGTGGGGTGGTCAGTGTAAGGAGACGCAGTGGGAAGGGAGGCACGTCCTGCCCCTGGAACCCATATAGTAGAGTAGCACCCACATCTGAAGGGTCAGTCCAAGCTGAGAAGACACTGCCCCAGATCTACCACCCTCTTCTCAGTTTTTGGGTGAAGGCATTTCCTAATTCTCTGCTGAGAGTATGCTTATGAAATACAAATCCTCCTTCTCTTGTCGGCTTCCTGGCTTGCCTCTTTTACCCATATGTGCACTGACAGATGGATGGGCTACAAAAGCAGCTGAGAATCAGAACAAGAGGGGAGGGTGCTGGGA
>SJYW01023781.1:24785-37142 GCA_006410735.1 Raphicerus campestris | reverse complement strand
GGGAGCCTCGGGGCGGGCGGGCAGGGGCAGGGGCGGCAGAGGGAACCAATCTGTTCCCGGGGTGCTGCCCGGCCCGGCAAGGTGGTCATCTGGAACGCAGCGCCCGCACCGCCTGCCAGCCCAGCGCAGGGCGGGTGAGGAGCTCCCGCAACCGCGAGGGAGCTCCTTGGGTGGGAATCGGAAGCGCCTGGGGGAAAAGTCCAAAGCCGAAGCCCCACAGGCAGCGGTCCAGGGCACTCGGTGGTGCGCGGCTGGCAGCGAGGCAGGCGGCGTTGGCTGCAGTGTGCGCAAAGTTTTGGGTGGCGCGCAAAGGCGCGGGCGAGGGCCTTGCGCAGCGCAAGTTGCGGCCGCAGCCAGAGGGCGAACCCCGGGGGGCCGGGGACGGTGCTCCAGGCGGACTCCCCGACATTGAGACTGGCGGCTTTTGCTCCCCTATGCCAGCCGAGGCTGGGTTTGCCCTCAGCCATTTAACCCTTTCTGACCTGAGAGAAACAACTTCTTCGGAGGCGGCTGCACTCAGGCTGGCTGGGTGGCGTCGAGGCTTCCAGCTCAGTCCTTTTGAGCTTTTGCGAGTTTCCCAGCATGTTCCAGGTTTTCTGTTCTTTTCTGGCCACCTCCGTGTCCAAAAACCAGGCAAACTGGCTGGGGCGGGATATCTTTCCCCACTAACTGTAATTTTACCCCATGTATCACCCAGACGCATGTTTTCTCTTTTCCCACTCAGCTTGGCTCTCTGATGCTGTCTTGAAAAATGAGATGATTAATCAATTAGGTTAGTGGCCAATTAGGCATAACCTTGTAGAAAAATAATTATGCCCAGCTCTCTGGGCTTTCACTGTTGATGAGGTGGGAACCCAGCCCAGGTGGAGGGGCTGTTCTAAAAAGATAGGGTTGATCAGGGAATTTCTGGAAATTAAAGATTAAAAAGATTCAAATGTGTGGTAGTGGCGGAGGTTGTGCGGGTGCTGTAGGGGTGTGTGTGAGAGAGAGAAAGAGAGAGAGAATTTTTGCAGAGGAAATTAACCCTTGGCAGCTCGGTCTAGAAGGACTTTGCAGGCACTATGTTTCAAACAGCTCAGTAAAGGTGTGTCCCCTGCTTGCCTTCCCCATCCCCCCTCAACGCTGAGGGGCTCTCGCCTGTAAATCGCCTCACAGTCGCCTTGCTGTTGCTTTGGGAGGCTGAGTTCCGATGAATGCATTTTAGTTTCATGTCCGAGGAATCGCGTCGTTGCAGAGGGAGGTGTCTCTGCTGTGCCTTCCGAGGATACACATTTCCCCGGCTTGCGTTCAGTAAAGCGGTTATTAAACGGGTGTAAAACAGAGACAATCTGTTACCAGAGCTGGGAAGTTCTTGCTGCTGAGCGAGGCTTCCTTTTGCTTTTGGGGAAGGACTGGCGGGGTTTGGCACTGCGGTATTACAATACAGCCATATTAAAAAGGTCCTCAGAGCCTAGAGCCGTCCACCACTGCAGCCGCATCTCTCACAGACTACTGCTCGAATCCTTCCGGGGAACATGCAGTGGATTTCTGATGAGTACTGAGTGCATTTTAACCCCGTTCTGTTTCTCTTTTAATCTTCTTCTGTTTATATCTCTGGACACTGGAAAGTAGATTCCTGTCCAGGAGGCAAAAACCTAGAGGTGTTCCCAGGGTGGAGGCATTTTTGCAACAGGTCGTAAGTCTGGGTTTTCTGGTAATGGATCCCCCTGGCATTAGGAAGCTGGTGACCCACTTCCTTCACCAATGACCGGACTAGGGTAAAACAGGGGGTCCCTGAGATCCCCTGCAGTGCTGATTGTAACTGGTTCTGAATTGTATGGCTTTTCTTCCTTTCCAAGCTGATTCAGAGGAGTAGCTAAGCAGTGCAGTGAGGCAGTGGCTATGCCACCTCACTCCCAGTAGAATGGAGGGGGACGGGCTGGGGCTTATTGGCAAATAGAAATGGTCCAGCTGGAAGACTGCCTAGTGGTACTGGTGTCCAGGGGCAACTGGGAAACATACGCCTCACCTGCCTTTGTTGGAATCAAGGGCCACCATTCAGCCCTCTCCCTTTTACACGATTTTTTTCTTTTCTTTTCTTTTCTTGAAGCTAGACTCAGGTAGTCACCTTACTGTGACCCTGTTTGTTGGTCTGAGTGTTGTGCTAGCAAAGGCCTTGCTCCTTTTCTAAAATCAAAGCTTTTTCACATAATGGGAAGGGATACAGGGTAGGGGGAGAAGGAAGGGAGAGAGAAAAGAGGGAAGGAGGAAAAGGTGGGGGGTGGGGCAGTAGTAGGAGAAAGAGAGACAGAGACAGCTTAAGACTTCAAATACAGACATTGGGAAAGAGGGAGGTGAGATGGAGAACAAGAAAGGAGGAGGGAGAGAGGAGGAGGAGGGGGAGGACAAGGAAGAGAGGGGGAGGAAGAGGAGGGAGACACAGGCAGAGGGAAACAGGAGGAATTCTGAGAAGGAGAAAGAAGGGCCCACATGAAGCAGAGTTTTGTATTATATGAATTTTTCAAAATGCAAAGGAAAACCCCAAACTGCAAAAGACTCATTGGCATTAGACTAGCTTGGACCTCAGCGCTGACGTCATCAGATAATGACTTATGAAGGAAACCTTGTGCCGCAGAAAGCCATCAGCTCTGCTCCTTATTTTTTCCTTGGTTTAAACTCCAGTTGTCAGTGTGGAGGGTCAGAGTTCCAAAAGGAGTCAGTTTGCTTGGCTTTCATAGCCCCAAGAGCTTACTCTTGTTTGGGTCAAGCTGGGGCACTCCATTTGGACCTGCTGGGTATCAGAATGACTTTGGAAGGGAGGCATCCTTTGTTTTAGATTTGTCTTCCATAGAATTGACATTTTAAAAAATAGTGCATTCTTAATGTATTTAACCTTGGAGGAAAGAAGAATAATAAAGGATAGTGGAGTGAACACTCTTAACCTGCCACCCAGAACCAAGAGTAATGGGAAAATCATTACAACTTGTCTTCACTCCAGCCTCCATGACGCTAGTCCAGAGTATTCTCAGAGCTTCCCAACTCATACTGGAGAGGGACCTCCAGCATGGTCTCTCTCCACAGGTGTGATAGCATCTGTCTAAAGGGTTAGGATTAGGGTTTGATGTGATCAGAACACACCAGAGTTTCCCTGTTGCCTAAAGCATGTTATTCAAATCACTGACCATAGACTTCAAGGCCTTTCATAGCCTGGCCTTCTTGCTCCCTCTCAATGGGCTCCACACATACATAGATACATTCTCATACACACATCTACACACACACTACACACATGCATACTAATAAGCAAACTTACACCCTCACACACACAGCATTGCCACAGATGCTTTCTCTCTCTTACAGGCACACACACACACACACACACACACACACACACACACACACAGACACTACACTTACATTTCACATGCATACCATACACAGTTTTCATAACTCTGCAGGTGCAGACTTCTTTTCTTGTCTGGAAAATACCTCCTACATTTTTGCCTGATGGAATCCACTCATCTTTTAGGATCCATCTCAAAAGTGGCCTCCACTCAGAGATCCTTTTCCCTCAGGAAGCTGCATTCCCTCAGCACTCTTAACACACTTCCTTGGAAGTACTACCCATGTGTTCTCTCTCAGTAGATTGTAAATTCCTCTCAAGTGAGGGTAACTTATCCACCTCTTCAATCTCAAGGTATATATAACATGGTAGGGGGCACAAAGCTGTGTGAGCAAAGGCCAGTGGATACATTCATCTCAGAAGCTTCTAGAGGGTGAGTAACAGTCATAACATCTTTTTTCTTATTTTATCTTGCTTTCACTATTTTTATATTTTTTATTTCGATTACAAAAATTCAAATGGTATGTGTAAAAAGTGACAGTTCTCCCTACTTCCACCTAAATACCCTCCATTTTTAATGTACATGCTATTAAATACTTGAATTTCTTCCTAACCTTTCTCTTACATTGTATTTTCTTAGCTAGATCATATGCAGGGATTATGTAATATATCAATTCAGTTCAGTTCAGTCGCTCAGTCATGTCCGACTCTTTGCAACCCCATGAATCACAGCACGCCAGGCCTCTCTGTCCATCACCAACTCCCGGAGTTCACTCAAACTCATGTCCATCGAGTTGGTGATGCCATCCAGCCATCTCATCCTCAGTCGTCCCCTTCTCCTCCTGCTCCTAATCCCTCCCAGCATCAGGGTCTTTTCTAATGAGTCAACTCTTCACATGAGGTGGCCAAACTATTGGAGTTTCAGCTTTAGCATCATTCCTTCCAAAAAACACCGAGGACTGATCTCCTTTAGAATGGACTGGTTGGACCTCCTTGCAGTCCAAGGGACTCACAAGAGTCTTCTCCAGCACCACAGTTCACAAGCATCAGTTCTCTGGTGCTCAGCTTATATCTGTATATGTATGCTGGAATTCTTAGTGCATAGCTGTACATGTAGTAAGTGCCCAGCAAATATGGTGTAAGTGAACACATACTAATTTGGTTTACTTTTTAATTAAATTAAATAAATTGCTTCAGTAATCTTCACAATAGCCTTATGTGATTGATGTTATAATCCTTATTTTACCAATAGAGAAAGCTAGATTCCAAGAGGTTATGTAAACTGGCCAGATTAGACAGGGAAGTGGGAGTGGGGTCTGGATTCAAACCCAGATCTCTTTCATTTATTGCCCCTGTGCTGACCTGTGGGCACTGAGAGGAGAAGCATCGAACTCAGGTTCATATGCCCGGTATTTGCTCAGAGCTTATGAGACTGTAGAGCCCTTCACCCATACCTCCACAGGTGCCATTATCCTTTCACGGATGAGAAAGGAAGGCACGTGTGAGACGTTCATAGCACTTGGCTGAGCCCCTCGAGCCAGGAAGAACCCAGGACTGGGGCACAAGGCTCATTCTGTCCTCTCAGATCTGAGAGGGAGAGGGCAACTTCTGCTTTCCCTTCAGTGCATGACTCAGTGGGACAGAAGAATCTCGTGGGTAAGGCTGCTTCCTGAAGAGGGGCGTGTATTGCTGGCGCTCAGCCCTAGTAGGGTCCACATCGCCTGTTGCTCTTAGAAACTCCCTTTTTGAATGTTCATCTTCATGTCTGAAGTTTTCTGAACCACAGCTGTGGATGGAGTTACTTTCTTGAGAGTTTGGTGAACAACCATGGACATAGTTTGTGATTCAGTAACTATGCTTCAGCACCTAATGGGATGGTTTGAGATTTTGGTTTTGGAATATTTTGTCAGTGAGGCACCCACTGGTGCTGGAGGCCTCCAGAACTTGGCATAGATAGTAGCTGCCGTCTGAGTTGGGCTACAGCTCCTGTTAATTGGTGCATCACCAACTCTATGGACATGAGTTTGAGCACTCATGGGAGTTGGCAAGGGATAGGGAAGCCTGGCATGCTGCAGTCTGTGGAATCACAAAGAGTTGAACATGACTGAATGACTGAACTGAGCTGAACTGATACGTGACAGGCACTGGGTTAGGCATACAACCTGTATCCTCTCATTTAGTCATTATAGCAGTCCTAGGAATGGCATTATAATCCTCAACTAGAACACTGCCTGGTTCAATAAATAGCAATAAAATATTTGCTGAGATGTTAATGAATAAAGAAGAAACCATGGGTAAGAGATGTTGAGTAACTTGTCCTAGTTCGCCTAGCTAATGTATTTCAGAACTTGGATCTGAACTCAAGTCTTTTTGATTCTAGAGACAAAAAGAAGAATCTTTTTGATTCTTCTGTACACAGCTATTTGTTCTAAATGTTCCCTTGGTATCTCTAACTTTCTTGACGAGATCTCTAGTCTTTCCCATTCTGCTGTTTTCCTCTATTTCTTTGTGTTGATCGCCAAGGAAGGCTTTTTTATCTCTCCTTGCTATTTTTTGGAACTCTGCATTCAAATGGGTACCCTCCCCACTTCCTTTTTTTAAAATCACACAATTTCTTTTGGACTGGAAATCCTGACCAGGTAACATAATAGAACTTGAACCTGTAGATCCTTTTCTCCAACTGCTTTTTTTTTAAGAGAAGCAAAAATTTCCTATGGGCCGTGTGCTTCTCATAAGATGGATTAACTTGTTTTATCTTTTTTTGTTTGTTTGTCTAGTTCTTCTGTGTATTCTTGTCACCTCTTCTGAATATCTTCTGCTTCTGTTAGGTCCATACCATTTCTGTCCTTTATTGTGCCCATCTTTACATGAAATGTTCCCTTGGTATCTCTAATTTTCTTGACGAGACCTCTAGTCTTTCCCATTCTGCTGTTTTCCTCTATTTCTTTGTGTTGATTGCCAAGGAAGGCTTTCTTATCTCTCCTTGCTATCTTTGGAACTCCTATCAAATGTGTATATCTTTCCTTTCCTCCTTTGCTTTTCACTCTGTGCACAGCTATTTGTAAGGCCTCTTCAGACAACCTTTTTGCATTTCTTTTCCTTGGGGATGGTCTTGATCCCTGCCTCCTGTACAATGTCATGAGCCTCCATCCATAGTTCTTCAGGCACTCTGTCTATAGGATCTAATCCCTTGAATCTATTTGTCACTTCCACTGTATAATTGTAAGGGATTTGATTTAGGTCATACCTGAGTGGTCTAGTGGTTTTCCCTTTAATTTAAGTCTGAATTTGGCAATAAGGAGTTCATGATCTGAGCCACAGTCAGCTCCCGGTCTTGTTTTTGACTGTATAGAGCTTCTCCATCTTTGGCTGCAAAGAATACAATCAGTCTGATTTCAGTGTTGACCATTTGGTGATGTCCATGTGGGGAGTCTTCTCTTGTGTTGTTGGAAGAGGGTGTTTGCTATGACCAGTGTGTTCCCTTGGCGAAACTCTATCAGCGTTTATGCGATGCAGCTAAGTGGTAGAAAGAGGATTTGGGCACAGATAGTCCGTGCTCTTTGCCACTCAAGTGTGTAAGATTCTGGGCCCTGTTTAAGATGCTGGAGTTGCTTAGCAGTAGAATCACTGCTGTCATCATTGTTATTATCATCTCCATTTTTGTCATCATCGCTGTCACTGCTGCCTTCGTAGCAGTTATCTTTACTATGTACCTATCTTGTGCTTATGGGCACTTTTCATGTGTTACTCCATTAATTCTCAAAACAACACCATATTTCTACAGAGAGAACCTGAGGCACGATAAGGTTAAATGGATGCTTAGACTCTCATTGCCAGGAAGTGTGGACATGGGGTTGGAGCCCCACGTGTCCAGCTTCTTCTGTTCCCATTTTCAGTCTCCAACTTCTTTTTTTCACTCACTGATTCTTGTTGCTGCTCTTAAAATCCAGAAAAGCTTAAAATGATGAAAGTTTGGTCTGTTTTTTCATTGTTAGCCCAATGTTCAGTGGATCACTGTCTAAAAAGGCACAGGCTTTAAGTTCAAGGACTTGAGTTTTTTCTCCTGTTTCGCTGTCAGGTATAAGAAAGGTTACCTGATGAGTTCTCTTTCAATTCCCTGGAAATGGAGTAATAATATATCTGCCATGCTTCCTAATATGGTGATGGGGGTGGGAAAGTTGGGGTCCTTGTGATTTTAACTTCCACTTAGAGAACAAGAAGTATTTTGTGAAAGAGCAAGGGGAGTGCCTCTCAGCTTGAAAATTACTATCTTGGGCAGCTCTGTGACCCTGGTTTCCCTGAGCAAGAAAGTGACCATCGATTGGGCTCTTGGTTGGTAACAGTGCAAGAACCCTGTACCATTAGTACGTATACTTGTGGCATAAACAGCCATATTGTGGATGACAGGGGGCCCCGTGGCATCAGACAAACTTTCAGTTTATCAGCAAAGCACATGTAGTTCCTGTCTCAAAGGGGGCAGAATTAAATAAAAGTGAATACTAAGTAAAGAATTCATTTGTATTCATAGGCTTTTAATAAATAGGACTCTTTTTAAAAAAAATGAGCTCTGAGCCCTAGGTCTTGAGACATCTTGTTCAATTAGCATGCAGAATATGACTTCTTCTTACTTCAAAATGACCATTTTTTTGGTAGCTTGGGCTTAGATCTTTAGTGACATATTTTTATCTGCAAGCAATTATTTATAGCCTAGTTGAAAACTGACAGGAAGGAGGGATTTAAATGAAAATGTTACCCAACTGAAGTTTACATCGGACTGAAACACANATTTTTTTGGTAGCTTGGGCTTAGATCTTTAGTGACATATTTTTATCTGCAAGCAATTATTTATAGCCTAATTGAAAACTGACAGGAAGGAGGGATTTAAATGAAAATGTTACCCAACTGAAGTTTACATCTGACTGAAACACATGGTGTCACTGTGGACAGAGTTCTTAGAACTCAAAATATTTGTCAATTTGTGGTGCTTGAAGCAACCAAGCTGTTTTCATTTGTTAATGTTAACGCTAAAAGTCACATTTTTGTGCATGCATTACGGTGGCCATTTCTACTTCCTATCTGTTTGGTTTTATTTGATGGTCATGGAACTGCATCCATTAACTTCTTCTTTATCTTCTGTTCCAGATGAGGTAGATGTCCCCATCTTTATTTCTACTATCGTACTGCTGCANGCATGCATTACGGTGGCCATTTCTACTTCCTATCTGTTTGGTTTTATTTGATGGTCATGGAACTGCATCCATTAACTTCTTCTTTATCTTCTGTTCCAGATGAGGTAGATGTCCCCATCTTTATTTCTACTATCATACTGCTACATCTCTAGTTCTTCCTGCCAGGAACACCCTCCTTTTTCAGATATCCTCCAAACCCGATAGAATCTTGACGTCAAGTTCAGATATCATGCCCCCGATGCAGGCTTCTTAGTTATCACTCAACACTGACCAGCACTGACATGGGTTGTTTCTTTAATCACTTTATTAATTTTCCAAATCATATAAATAAAACAAATTCATTGTAAAAATGCCAAAGTATAGAAAAAGCTTTAGAAACTAGTAAAAAATCACTTGAAATTCTAGTTATTTGTCTTGCCTATAATTTGGTGATCCTTTTATTTGTCTCTTTAAACACAAATGCTAGCATATGTAGATAGATAGAAGTTTATTTGTTCTGCCTTATTATGCAAACTATTTACTTTTTATCCTAGACATCTTTTTAAAAAATATATAGTTATTTATTTACTCTCCTTTGCCCTTCAAACTAATCTAACAATGAGGCTGCCTTCCATATCTTCCTCTAAGTTCCTGTAACATATACAGAATATGTTCATATACACTCCAAAAATCACTGCAGATGGTGATTGCAGCCATGAAATTAAAAGATGCTTACTCCTTGGAAGAAAAGTTATGACCAACCTAGATAGCATATTCAAAAGCAGAGACATTACTTTGCCAACTAAGGTCTGTCTAGTCAAGGCTGTGGTTTTTCCAGTGGTCATGTATGGATGTGAGAGTTGGACTGTGAAGAAGGCTGAACATCGAAGAACTGATGCTTTTGAACTGTGGTGTTGGAGAAGACTCTTGAGAGTCCCTTGGGCTGCAAGGAGATCCAACCAGTCCATTCTGAAGGAGATCAGCCCTGGGATTTCTTTGGAAGGAATGATGCTAAAGCTGAAACTCCAGTACTTTGGCCACCTCATGTGAAGAGTTGACTCACTGGAAAAGACTCTGATGCTGGGAGGGATTGGGGGCAGGAGGAGAAGGGGACGACAAAGGATGAGATGGCTGGATGGCATCAATGATTCAATGGATGCGAGTCTGAGTGAACTCCAGGAGTTAGTGATGGACAAGGAGGCCTGGCGTGCTGTGATTCATGAGATCGTAAAGAGTCGGACACAACTGAGCAACTGCACTGAACTGAACACACATACACAACACATAGGGATTTTTATCATGGGTGTAAAACATGAGATCATATATACATTCCTTGGCATATTGCTTTTATCACTTTAAACACTATGGAAAACTGTTCCCTTCCAGTCCCCACATCCAGCCCAGACAGCAGGCATTGGTATAAGTCACTCTTTTCAATGGCTATATAAGTTTCAGTGATATGAACATACCACTGATTGTTCAACCATTTCTCTCCTGATGGGCATTTACTTTTGTTTCACTGATTTTTACAAACAATGATGAAATAAGCATCCTTGTACACTTGTCAGTATCTGTTGATGTTTTAAGTTTTATGATTCCCCAAACTAATACTAAAGAGTCGAAGGATACACATTTTTTAAAGTTTTAGAAAATGGTACTATATATCTTTCCAAAGAAAGTATAATAATTCTCATTTCCACTAACCAGGTACGAAGTAACATTTCCCTATGTCTTTGTCAACAGCACATATTATCAACCTCTTTTACTTTTGCTAACCTGAGAAGTAACAAGTGATCTCATTGCTACTTACTTTGTATTTTCTTGATGATTACCAGTGAAGAACATCATTTCGCATTTATTGGCCATTTGGATTTGCTTCTTAATAGACAGATAATTAATTGTTTTTGCTTATTTTTCTTGGGATGGTTCATCTTTTTCTTATCATTGTATGAGTTTCTTTTCGATCATAGACAGTAATCTTCTTTTAATCTACATTGCATCTGATTTTCCATCCATAGAGTTTTGAGCTAGTGTTATAGNTTCCAAAGAAAGTATAATAATTCTCATTTCCACTAACCAGGTACGAAGTAACATTTCCCTATGTCTTTGTCAACAGCACATGTTATCAACCTCTTTTACTTTTGCTAACCTGAGAAGTAACAAGTGATCTCATTGCTATTTACTTTGTATTTTCTTGATGACTACCAGTGAAGAACACCATTTCGCATTTATTGGCCATTTGGATTTGCTTCTTAATGGACAGANCTCTTTTACTTTTGCTAACCTGAGAAGTAACAAGTGATCTCATTGCTACTTACTTTGTATTTTCTTGATGATTACCAGTGAAGAACATCATTTCGCATTTATTGGCCATTTGGATTTGCTTCTTAATAGACAGATAATTAATTGTTTTTGCTTATTTTTCTTGGGATGGTTCATCTTTTTCTTATCATTGTATGAGTTTCTTTTCGATCATAGACAGTAATCTTCTTTTAATCTACATTGCATCTGATTTTCCATCCATAGAGTTTTGAGCTAGTGTTATAGTAATCTCTTTATTTGTCTCTGTTAAATATAGATCAGGAATTACTAGACAGCAATGATGTGTCTGATTCATCTCTAAGACGTTGCATACAGGGTGAGGCCTGAAAGAAACGTAGGTTCAGAGTGAATGGTTTTAACCCTGACTACAAGTGTAGTGTCCAAATGTATTTCATTTAATGTTGAACTGTATGAAATTATATATATGGCATCACATACACTAAGATGTTTCAAGTAAGTGTAGCTTCAAGATAACCAATGTTTAGAAAATATTTATAAATGAATTACATACTTTCTTGCTTTTTAAGCAAGAAAAAGCTTATAGATTACAACTAAGAAATAGCATTTTGAACATCAACTATTGTATCAAGCTATATATTTGGTATTCCTAAGGGCTATTTAGAGATGCAAGACTGTTTGCCCTTATATATGGGTGGCCCTAGACTTATGGGTGTATGGACTTAAAATTCTAATCTCTATTTTTTATACCTTCCCTCACTGTCAGATTGTGTCTTCATGTCTTGGTACTGTCAGTTTATCTGCCTCTAAAAGCAGTCTTTTGCCCTTTCTATCCATCCTTTTGGCTCTGGGCTACCATATCAGGAACCATGCTCACTGGAAATGCAGATGTGATAAGGGTCCGTAAACCCCGACCAAGTCTTGGCCAGGGTACCATCCCTATAAATAAAGTGCATCGGTCTCCAGTGACAGTGTAAGTTTGGCTGTTTGAGGGTGGCTTTTTGTTTCTAAAAGTGTTTTCTGGAAAAGTGAGGTTGCTGGATAAGTGAAGTGTTGGCATGCCATCTCAGAGAATTAGACTATTGATCCAGCAGCAGGTAGCCAAGACACCAAATAAAGCCACTTGAATGTATCTTTAAAATGGTAGAATTAGATGTCTCAGTCGTTTAAAAGTCTGAGTGCAGAGGGCAGCTCCTAGTGGTGATGTCATGCAGGGTCCAAGCTCTTCTTCCTTGACACTCCTCCTGCTCCATCCCCACGACATTGCTATCATTCTTATCATCCACGATGGGACAGCACCACCTCCTCATTCAAACTAGATGGCTTGAAGGACACCCCCATTTCTTTTAAGGGCATGGCGAGAAGTTGGACCTGTAATTTCTTTTTACATTCTCCTTGGTCAAGACCGAGTCAGTGAAGTCGTTCAGTTGTATCCAACTCTTTGTGACCCCATGGACTGTAGCCTATCAGGCTCCTCCGTCCATGGGATTTTCCAGGCAAGAGTTCTGGAGTGGATTGCCATTTCCTTCTCCAGGGGATCTTCCTGACCCAGGAATCAAACCAGGGTCTCCCGCATTGCAGGCAGAC
>SJYW01023781.1:0-22619 GCA_006410735.1 Raphicerus campestris | reverse complement strand
ACTAAGATGTTTCAAGTAAGTGTAGCTTCAAGATAACCAATGTTTAGAAAATATTTATAAATGAATTACATACTTTCTTGCTTTTTAAGCAAGAAAAAGCTTATAGATTACAACTAAGAAATAGCATTTTGAACATCAACTATTGTATCAAGCTATATATTTGGTATTCCTAAGGGCTATTTAGAGATGCAAGACTGTTTGCCCTTATATATGGGTGGCCCTAGACTTATGGGTGTATGGACTTAAAATTCTAATCTCTATTTTTTATACCTTCCCTCACTGTCAGATTGTGTCTTCATGTCTTGGTACTGTCAGTTTATCTGCCTCTAAAAGCAGTCTTTTGCCCTTTCTATCCATCCTTTTGGCTCTGGGCTACTATATCAGGAACCATGCTCACTGGAAATGCAGATGTGATAAGGGTCCGTAAACCCCGACCAAGTCTTGGCCAGGGTACCATCCCTATAAATAAAGTGCATCGGTCTCCAGTGACAGTGTAAGTTTGGCTGTTTGAGGGTGGCTTTTTGTTTCTAAAAGTGTTTTCTGGAAAAGTGAGGTTGCTGGATAAGTGAAGTGTTGGCATGCCATCTCAGAGAATTAGACTATTGATCCAGCAGCAGGTAGCCAAGACACCAAATAAAGCCACTTGAATGTATCTTTAAAATGGTAGAATTAGATGTCTCAGTCGTTTAAAAGTCTGAGTGCAGAGGGCAGCTCCCAGTAGTGACTTCATGCAGGGTCCAAGCTCTTCTTCCTTGCCACTCCTCCTGCTCCATCCCCACGACATTGCTATCATTCTTATTCATCCACGATGGGACAGCACCACCTCCTCATTCAAACTAGATGGCTTGAAGGACACCCCCATTTCTTTTAAGGGCATGGCGAGAAGTTGGACCTGTAATTTCTTTTTACATTCTCCTTGGTCAAGACCGAGTCAGTGAAGTCGTTCAGTTGTATCCAACTCTTTGTGACCCCATGGACTGTAGCCTATCAGGCTCCTCCGTCCATGGGATTTTCCAGGCAAGAGTTCTGGAGTGGATTGCCATTTCCTTCTCCAGGGGATCTTCCTGACCCAGGAATCGAACCAGGGTCTCCCGCATTGCAGGCAGACGCTTTACCGTCTGAGCCAGTGGGCCACTTCTGACAGAAGGGAGAATGAAGAGCACCGTCTTTATTCTGGGTGGCCGTGGGTCAGAACTGGGTGCTGTGCTAGAGGATGGGGAGGATGGGTGTTGGTCTCTGCCACACCTATTCCCGTCATTCCCTGTGTTCCCTCAGCTTTCTCATAGGCTTGCCAGCCCTTGAGTGCAATAATCACCTGTTTTGCTCACCACCTCCCATTGTTGTGTGAACTAGTTACTCAGCAAAGACAGCTTTACTTGCCATCTTTATCTTTTCATTTTAGGGAGAGGGAAGTTGAGCTTGCTAATAAGAGATTCAAGGACTAGAAAACTTTAGGCTTCCTGGTTGATATTTCTTTAATTTAGCTCCTATCCTGTCTAGTCCTTTATGACTCCACGCAGGGTTAGTTATATTCCTCTTTCTTATTCATCCCTCATTTTCAGCTGTAAGAGGTTCAGGTGTGGAGACCACATGCTTTGGAAGCAGGTGTGTTGGGCAATTCTGTGAGTGTCAAGGGGGAAATCAGCCCCCTGCAAATGATACAAGTGAGCTGAGAGTTTGAGATTATGACCTCTTTGCAAAACAGGTTTCCTGGTAATCAACAGATTGCATCTCATTGCTGAAGTTTCTGTGCCCCATGGGCTCCCATTGCTTTTCTGATTAGCACAGAAGCATCCCTTTTCTTACTCCAGACTGACTCTGGAATTGTGTTTGCCTCAGCCAAATGGCTGATTCTAACTGGTTTCCCTGCCTCCAAAGCATAAATGTGAGCTCTTTGTTTTTTTGGTGGCAGGTGGGGGAAGATTTTGAGAGATACTCATGCCTTTTCTCTCTCCAAGTTAAAAACCAAATGGGAGATGAATGCTGGAGTTGAAAAAGATGAGGCATGGTCTTATTTCTGTTAGTGCTTCACTAGAGAATTTAGGTTTTGCCTCCTGAACTTTCTCTTTAAGTTGAACTGGATATTGACAGGTTTCCCTTTTCCTTGTAGGAGCACATGTGGCCTCGTAGGCTTATTTCATGGATGAGCAGTGAACGAGAATCTTCTGAAGTCAGAAAACTCTGAATGACAGAATGAAAGGAATTGTTCTATAGTGTCAATTAGGTTCTTAGTTGCAGATGCAATAATTTAAACAGAAAGGATTTATTAATGGGTGTTGGGTAGCCATTAACATTCCAGGAGGGGCGTAAGAGCCAAGCTTGGATGTCAGCATGGTTACCCAACCACACCATGGCATAATAGAGTGGAGACTACACTGCTGCTGGAGATAGCAGGATCTTCATCTGAACTGCTGCAGAAGAGTTACTGTCCTTGCACATGGCAGATACTGCCACTCTATCTCTTCCTCCTTCCAAGCCTCATGCAAGTGTGTCTGCTTGGTCCCTAGAGCACCCTGTAGTCACTTCTGGGTCTCTTGCAGAAGGATAAGAAATGCAAATATGGAGTTGGAATGGTGCCAGGAAAGCCCGTATCTGCTATAGCCACACATGTTTGTTCTCTTCTGATTTCGCCCAGAAGATAAATCAGTCCCTTTCCTTTGAGGCAAGAGGATGGAAGCATTGCTGCCCACTTTTCCCCTCTGAGGAGCGGGGTGGAAGCTGTAGTAAGTGTTCCCTTTGAACATCGCACACTTGCATACAAACCCTCAAGGGGCTGTCTGTGCTTTCAGGCTAAAACTCAAACCCCTTAGCCTGGCAGAAAGCCTCTTTTTGGTTTCTACCCTGTTTTGCAGCCTCATTCCGCTCCAGTCACCTGTTCATTCACTACCTGATTGTCTTCTCTGGGTGCAGTCCCTTGTGAATTACTTAGAAGACCCTTGAACTTGCCAATGCTCTCCTGTGTCTCCATGTCTCAGTGCTGGCAGCTCCCCACTTTGCCTACCATGAGTGAACTGCCCTCTATGCCCTCCTTTGTGTGACAGCCTTCTATTGACCCTTTCAAGAACAAAGCATCATTTCTCCTGGGAATCTTCTTTAATACCTCTTAGACTGGGATGTGCCCAGAGAACCCAGCAATCCCTTCTGTTACTACCCTTAGCACATCATATGTGACCTTTAGTTTATCTGACTGCTCAAGTTCCTGTGAGCTTCCTGAAAACATGGTCTTGTCTTATCTCTCTGTCCCAGTAGCTAGCACAATGCCTGGTACACAGTGATTGTGCAAATGAATACAAGAATGAATGGTAGGGTACCAGCAAAGAACACTGGCTCTGACATTGGCATCTGACTTTGCCACTGGGTATTTCTATAGCTTTGGGCAACTTAAACATCAGAGGATTGTTGTATGAAGGCTAAGAAAATAGTGCATGTGAAGTGCTAAGCATTGAACACATAGTAAATATTCAGTAAAGTTGAGCCATGCTTTTGAGTATAAGAGAATCCTTATCATTGCAGGTGTTCAACAAATAATAGTGATGACTAGAAGACTTTCTAGACCAAAGTGTTAAGTGGTGATCTGTGACGTTTCCTACCTCCTGTAGAACCTTCCCCAAATACTTTGAAACCACCAGTGGATTGAAAGGAGGAGCGAAAATAGACAGAAATTGACAGAAGTCACCATCAGGCAAAATCCTTTAGAGAGCGAGCTCAGTGGCAGCAGGGAATAATGCCTTCTGACATCAGGTTACAGTAATTGCACTGTCACTGGCGTTTTACTAAGAGTTCTGCCTCCTTTACATACTTCTTTCTTGACTCCAGAATCTTTCCCTAAAAAAAAAATTGACACCTAGGTGACGCAGAAAACAATGTCAAAACTTCAGTGAAGGTCAAACATTTTCCAAGGGATTGCCTGGAAGCATATATCCCGCTGTGTTCTCTCTGCGAGTATGAGATGTAAGACAGTGGGAAGCTTGAAGCTGATGTCGAAAACCAGCTTGGAATACAGCAAATGTCTTCTTTGTGCCAAACTCCCAGCACAGTGTCTTCTTATAGAGTAGATGCATTTCCATCTATGTGTGTGCAAAATCCCTTCTCTTTCTCTCTTGTCCCTGTGGGTCCATGCTTATTTCACTCTATTCAATTCAGCAAACATTTATGGAGTCCCTACTGCTCACAGGGAACACTCCTGCTTCTCCCCTTCTGTGCCTTTTCTCCCACCACATTAAGGTTATTACTTTATATTAGAAGTAAAGACTAATGTCAAAAAAGAAATACGCTAGTTGCTGGCATCTACTGTTTTTAAGGGGACAACGTAAAAGTAGTTTTATTACTGGCATCTGTAGCAAGAGTCCTTGTTATTAGGGATTGAATGGATGTTGAGGAGGCAGAAATTGGTCTGGAGAGAGCATGGACCCAGTGTGTGGTCCTGAGCATATTAATCTCTCTGGGTTCCAAGATTCTGGTAATTATAAAGGACCTTTCCAGTCCTAACATATTATGATTCACAAAAAGTATAAGAGGGAATATAGCAATGATTGGATCTGACATCCTAACATGGAAAGTGCAGTGGCTTTGGAATTGGAAGGTTTGGTTGGGGGAGTTCCCCAGGGGCCTAGTGGTTAGGATCCCAGGCTTTCACTACATTGGCCCAGGTTCAGTTCCTGGCCGGGGAACTGAGATCCTATAAACCAAGCAGTATGGCCAAAAAGGAAAGAAAAGAAAATTTATGATGAGATTCACATAGCGTAAAGTTGACTATTTTGAAGTTCCCTTGGTGGTCTAGTGGTTAGGATTCAGTGCTTTGACTGCCAAAAATTTTAAATATAAATAAATAGAAGAAGAAGACTTAGTTTGGATTCTGGCATTGACATCTGACATGTGTGATCTTAGGCTTAAGCTCACAGCCTCCCCAGATCCTTCTCTCTAAAATGTGGACTCCGCTTCTTGCCTTTCCCGCTCTATAAAGTAGTAGTGAAGCTTCAACGAGATGATGCATGTGAAAGTGAATTATGAATGACAAGGGAGTGTACACACACATATAAGCTATTATTACTATTAATAATCATCTTGATTTTGCTCTGACGGATGCTTTTGCATTTTACGTTCTGGGTTGTTTGAAGGAAATATCATTTTTTGGCTCTCATGTTCTTTTTTCACCTCCTGGAAGCAGGGGATTTCTTGAAGGCGTGGTGGCCGTGTCCTCTGCCTGTCTTTCCAATTCACAAGACACAGGTCTCGGGCCCCCATGCTTGTCTGAGTGCATCATGTTGTATTTGTTGACCTGAGAGGAAGCCATTTGTTCCCTGCTAAATGAGCTGTTACTGTGCGCCTCTGTCTCCCTCCCCCAACACCTGGGGCTGTATTCATGGGAGAATCCAGCCGTGGATCTCAGGAAAAAGTTTATTAGAAGAAGGCAGAAAGCATTTCTCTGCAGGTTACACCCTCCATCACTGGCTGTGGCTCATTAGTCAGAGCCAGGCATGTCACCTGGGGGTAGGGGCAGGTCTGCAGGCCTCGGCTCCTGCAGGTGCTGCCAAGGGCCTGGGGACAGATCTTTCTGCAGCCTCTCTCTGGCCTTTCCACTGCCCCCTGCTCCTCAGTTGGCTAATTAGCCCTAATTGGCTGGTGCATTGCTGCCTGGGGTTCAGAGCTTGCCACCTGGGGCATCTTTCCCGTATTTTGGCCTCAGGTCTAACCTAGTCTCATAACCTATCACAAGGAGATTTCTCTGCAGAGCCTGCCCTTTGGGCTCTGTCCACCATGAATGGCCTGGCTCTGAGAGCCGTAGGAGCAGTTTCTGCCCAGACCATGGTGACTGGACCTTCCCCTGCTGGGCATTCTGCCCTGGCCATTTGGGGGTTTAGTTCACTGGGAGTGATGCAACACTGGGGGTTGTTACAGCTCTGCCAGCTGTTGGTCATCTCAGCCCTGGCTATCTTGTGATATCCTATGGACACAGCAGGAGTCCACAGTACAGGAAAGAGACCCAGAGGGACTGTTTTGTCACATCCCCTTCCCCTGCCCCTTCCTCTGCACTGCCCACCCCAATACTCTCTACATCCAGGCCAACTGAATTCATCAGACAGCCGGGGCCGGAATTCAGGACGCCCAGCCTGAGAATGTGTGTCTGACTTCTGCTCTGGGACACTCTGCTTCCTCCTCTCTATACCCTCCTTGGCCAGGTGCTCAGAAAATCCTTGTGAAATACATTTCTGAGAGCCCTGAAACAGAAGGTTTTCACATTAAGCATCTGAAAGCTGGATTCAAATCCTGCTTCTACACTTACTTAATATCAACTTATTTAACATCTCTGAATTTTAGTTTCCATGCTATGACATGGGGATGATGATGATCGAATCTCTTCACAGGGTGCTTGTAGGTGTGAACTGAGATATAACACCAAACTCAGTAAGAGTTCACTGAATGCAAGTAATAATCAATTTTTTTAAAGTCATGATCATTTTTGATTAGCTACCTAACCCTCCACCCATCACACAAATGAGGATACTAAGGCTCGGGTGAGGGGCTGGACCTTGACTTGTCCCGTGCTAAATGGCTAGTTACAGACAGAAGCAGGTCCAGAATCTAATCTTCACTGTATTCTGCTCCACTGGGATCCAGATCTGAAAAGCAAGTCTGTCCTGAAGTTGTTCTTCAACCAGAGGCACTTAAGTCTTTCTTGCTTTCTGTTGTCTGTTTCTCCTTGTTTAGACCCCTCCAGATTCTAGGAGTGCTGCCGATATGGGGCTGCTTAAAGATCACAGGCTCTGGAATTAGTCATTCAGAGCTCAGAGCGTGGTCTCTGCATATCAGCCTTAGTGGTATCTGGCAGATCCCAAATGGGAGGGCTTACTTCCTCTGTCTTCAGCCTTCAGTGTTCCCTTCCCCCCTGCCATAGCCTCAGGATAAAGTGCGAGCCTTTACCACTTCCCCATCTCCTGTCTGGGCAGTCTGGCCTCCGGGAATCACTCGCAGGTGTCCTGCTCTGTTGCCTTCTGAGCCTTCGCACGTGCTGGGATGTGTGTGTGTGTGTTTTAATGGAGTGCGGTTGCTTTACAATGTTGGTAGTTTCTACTGTACAACGAAGTGGATCAGCTATATGCACATAGCCCCTCTTGTTTGGATTTCCTTCCCATTTAGGTCCCCACAGAGCACTGAGTAGAGTTCCCTGTGCTATATATATACAGAAGGTTCTCATTAGTTATCTATTTTACGCATAGTATCAATAGTGCATATATATATCAACCCCAGTGTCCCAATTTATCCCTCCTACTTTCCCCCCTTGGTGTCCATATGTCTGTGTCTCGATTTCTGTTTTGCAAACATGATCATCAATACCATTTTTCTAGATTCCACATAGATGCGTTAATGTACGACATTTGTTTTTCTCTTTCTGACTTCACTCTATGTGACCAGGACATAGTTCATTGAATGAATGGTGCTGAATGACACAAAGCTCTTCCAGCTTTTCAGAGCTGTGACTTCAGAGCGCCTGGGGAACAGAGAGGTGGGTGCGGCAGGAGGAGGGCCCACCCCTTCCAAGGCTGCCTGGCCCCTGCCCAGGCCACCTTTAACTTTCTCCCGGTGGCCAAACACACTGCCTACTGGGCAGGCTTTTTTGTTGTTGTTGTTCACAGGACTGTTTCCCACTCAGTGTGAAATCTCTTTTCTGTTGGATCCTCTTCTCTGCTCTGCCTCCAAGCACCCTGCCTTTCCCTGTGATGTCACCCATCCAGGGGCCCACCATCCTGTTGGCTTGTCTGGGAGCTGCAAGAAGCACTGGCCAAATCTGTTCTGCTTCACATTGTAGCTTCCATGCTTGGTGGTCGGGGACCAATAAATATTTGCTACAGGAATGACAGAATGAATGGATCCAGGGCTGCAGCAGTGGCAGAGAGGCAAACAGGCATGAGCTACAGGAGAAGGTACGATTCCAGGTCCTGGCACGACTGATGTCTCTTGCTCAGCAGATTGTAAACATCAGGCCAAGCCTTTATTTTTCTTATTAGGTTTAAAACCCACCAGTTGCCCAATAGTATAATTTTCTAAGTGGTTTCATTTCAGCTCTGCTAATTGAAGGGAACTCAGCTCTTTTTGAAGCCTTACTTTGTATGTGGCTGTCACTGGGGAGAGTTGAGACTCGTTGTCAATCATTGACAATAGCTCGCCGTTCTGGAATAATTTAACTTTAGGTCTTTCTTTCACTCAGGCATTCATACCCTGTTATATGTTTTCATACTGAGCTGAGAACAATCTGGGGTGAGAAGCTGTCATGTGTTCCAGAAGCTGAAATGCAGATTTCTGGTGTGATTTCACATTCAGGAAGTCCAAGGAGCTTGGTGGGGGACGGTCACAGGTTTGGAAGTCAGGCCCCTGATTTGAATCTGTGGCTTCTCCACCCTCCTCTTCAGCTGTGAGACCTTGATACAGTGTAGTCAGTTTCTGAGGGTATTTCCTCAGTACTTTGTGCCAGAGATTGTCATGACAATTAGTGAGGTAATGAAAAGACCTGGCTAAGAGCAGGCCCTTGGGGAGCTGCAGACCCTCACTCTGTGTGCGGGTTCCATAGGCATCTCGTTGCAGGCAGGGTTCCCAAGGAGGCCCCACAGGGTCTCTTGGAATCAGGCAGACCTGCGTTCAAACCTAGGTGCTGCTGCTTCACTTCCCAGCTGGGAGACTCTGAGTAAATCACATGCATCTAGAATTCTTTTACTATAAATTGGGGCTGATGATACCTACTCATCAATTTTTTATGGATATCGAGATTATGTGAACTCTCAACATAGTTAATCCTCAATAAAGGTTAGTCCTTGCCTTGAGGTCCATTTCCAGATTCTCTACTTCCTGGCTAGATGAGCAGTTCACTTACTCTCTCTGGACTGTTTCTTCATATAAATGATGGGAATGATGACATGGCAGTGTACACGTATTGAATTTTACCATGCACCATAAACACTTTACATTTATTAACTTATTTACTCACAGTAATCCTGTGAAATTGGTATTATTATCATCTGCATTGCACAGCTGAGGATACAGAGGTACAGGGAGGTTAAGTAACTTGCTCAAGGTCACACAGTTAATAAGTGGCAGAGGTGGGGGTCACACTGTCTGGCTCTGGAGCTGACGGTATTAACCATCACATCACAGTGCCAACCAGGAGGCTGTAATTCTTACCTTGCAGAGCTGTTGAAAGGTACAGAAAGACTAACTAGAGAATATCTATACCTTTGTAGATATCTAATCAATATTAGTATTGTTATGCTATACCTCCGTAGAGCTTAGCACAGCCTAGGTTTAACAAACACTTATTTTGTGGCTGCATTTGGCCATGTGTCTGCTTCTGATTAAGGTGTGATTTTCAGGACCAGGCATTTGTCTAGAGTTATTGTCCTTTGTATGGGTTCTTTGTTAGTGGTCAAGCCATTGGATAAGGCTGATCTTAAATACATAATTGAACTTTGTTGTAGAGGTGGGTCCTCTTTGAGCATGAAGGAGGTGGGGTCAGGTCTGCAATTTTCTCTGACTCCCGGAACAAAAATAGTCCTCCTGCTCCTCTAAGCTGGAAAATCTTGAGAGATTGGTGGTGACCTCCAGCCTGCTGATGATTACACACAAAGCCGAGAGCAATTTTTAAGGTCTCCTTCCATTTTGCTCTCTCTTTAAAAATTAAATGCCTAACACTGAAGTATTTTATTCCTAGATCAGCTGACCTTTAAAAGGATGGCTTGGAAGTGAGAATGCCTGGTGACTTCCTGACCTCTGAAGTTCCAAGGGTAGGAGAGGCGATGGGAAGGGAGAGTGCCCTCATTCTTTGTGTCAGCTTAATGAAAAAGAAATGAAAGCATCAGTCTTGATGACTGAGTTTGGTAGTGAGGAAGCCATGAGAAGGATCTGAGAGCAAGGATATGACAGGGTTTTGAAGACTCAGTGAGACTGGGAAATGGGCAGGGTTTGTGTGGCATGGTGGAATGAGTGCTGGACTGAGAGGAGGAAGACAGAGAAGGAAGAGCTGGGTTCTAATCTCAAGTCTACCACTAACCATCTGTGTGTTTATGGGGAAGTTTTTAAACGCTTTGGAGTTAGATGCTGTTTTCTGTGGTTAGGGTGTAAACAGATGTAGAGTGGTAAAAGCAGGCTTTGGGGTGAATCAAATTGTACCACTTCCTACCTGGGTGATTTGAGTAAATTACTTATCTGTCTGAACCTCAATTTTCTTATCTGTAAAATGAAGATCTTGGAGGCCAGGCCTTTGCTAGTCCTGTCCTTAAAATGCCCCATCACCTCTTTCTACCTTGATCTCTATGTCTTTGCATGGGCACACCCACTATGTTCTTCCTTTGGAACCCAGCCCTAACTGCTCTTTAGATGGAAAGTGTTTCCTGATGCCCAGAGTGACTGAGATGCCTCTCTCGCCTCCAATCCATGTTCTCTTAACACCATGAAGGTGTTTATCACTCTCCTTAGGGAACTTGGGAGCCGCATCTGGTTCCTCTCTAGCTCCTCAGAGCCCACACTGGACCCGATTCTCAGATGCAGTCCCAAATGCTTGTTTATAGAAAGAAATAATTTCTTCACAGCTCTGAAATTCAATGCTTCCAAAGCTTGTGCCTTTACTGGTACCTAATTTCCAAAAACAGACTAAAGAAATATATAGTTTTCTTCCCTTCCCCCAAAAGGTAATAATTATAATCCTTTACATTGATATAGATGTTCACACTTGACAAAACATTTTTCACATTTAGTACATTTAGCACCCTTCTGTCCTAGTAGCTTCTCAACACTTGAGCTTCAAAATAATACAAAGCCTCAGCTGGATTGCATCCAGATAGATCTACTTTTTGAACTACTAGAACCATCTCCAGGTAACACATCCTTGCCTTGAACTGACCATATCCACAGAACTATTTCCCTGTCGCCCTCTCCTCAGATGGTCTTTTTGCCAAGTTCTGAGGTCTCACTGATTGCCAAGTCATGGGCTAGATTGGGCTGCAGGTCACCCTGATCTCAGGAGTTTCCTTTATTGGTCTGGTTTTTAAGCAACAGTATTTGTCTCTGATATGTGATCTCCAAACTTACAGCCTCATAGAGAAGCCTGCTGTTGACAGAGTTGTCAGCAGGGGAAAAAAAAGAATGTAAGATTGTCCAACAGAAATAAATCTCAGAGTGTTTTGCCAAGCCATCCAAGCATTCATACATTTGCTGCTGCATGCAGAATACTGGAAGGGAGGGGAAGGAATGTGGGGCAGTGGGGTGGGGGTGAGGCTGTCTCTTATACACATCTACAATCTTACATTCTTTTTTTTCCCCTGCTGACAACTCTGTCAACAGCAGGCTTCTCTATGAGGCTGTAAGTTTGGAGATCACATATCTGAGACAAATACTGTTGCTTAAAAACCAGACCAATAAAGGAAACTCCTGAGATCAGGGTGACCTGCAGCCCAATCTAGCCCATGACTTGGCAATCAGTGAGACCTCAGAACTTGGCAAAAAGACCATCTGAGGAGAGGGCGACAGGGAAATAGTTCTGTGGATATGGTCAGTTCAAGGCAAGGATGTGTTACCTGGAGATGGTTCTAGTAGTTCAAAAAGTAGATCTATCTGGATGCAATCCAGCTGAGGCTTTGTATTATTTTGAAGCTCAAGTGTTGAGAAGCTACTAGGACAGAAGGGTGCTAAATGTACTAAATGTGAAAAATGTTTTGTCAAGTGTGAACATCTATATCAATGTAAAGGATTATAATTATTACCTTTTGGGGGAAGGGAAGAAAACTATATATTTCTTTAGTCTGTTTTTGGAAATTAGGTACCAGTAAAGGCACAAGCTTTGGAAGCATTGAATTTCAGAGCTGTGAAGAAATTATTTCTTTCTATAAACAAGCATTTGGGACTGCATCTGAGAATCGGGTCCAGTGTGGGCTCTGAGGAGCTAGAGAGGAACCAGATGCGGCTCCCAAGTTCCCTAAGGAGAGTGATAAACACCTTCATGGTGTTAAGAGAACATGGATTGGAGGCGAGAGAGGCATCTCAGTCACTCTGGGCATCAGGAAACACTTTCCATCTAAAGAGCAGTTAGNTTAATGGAGTGCGGTTGCTTTACAATGTTGGTAGTTTCTACTGTACAACGAAGTGGATCAGCTATATGCACATAGCCCCTCTTGTTTGGATTTCCTTCCCATTTAGGTCCCCACAGAGCACTGAGTAGAGTTCCCTGTGCTATATATATACAGAAGGTTCTCATTAGTTATCTATTTTACGCATAGTATCAATAGTGCATATATATATCAACCCCAGTGTCCCAATTTATCCCTCCTACTTTCCCCCCTTGGTGTCCATATGTCTGTGTCTCGATTTCTGTTTTGCAAACATGATCATCAATACCATTTTTCTAGATTCCACATAGATGCGTTAATGTACAACATTTGTTTTTCTCTTTCTGACTTCACTCTGTGTGACCGGGACATAGTTCATTGAATGAATGGTGCTGAATGATGCAAAGCTCTTCCAGCTTTCCAGAGCTGTGACTTCAGAGCGCCTGGGGAACAGAGAGGTGGGTGCGGCAGGAGGAGGGCCCACCCCTTCCAAGGCTGCCTGGCCCCCGCCCAGGCCACCTTTAACTTTCTCCCGGTGGCCAAACACACTGCCTACTGGGCAGGCTTTTTTGTTGTTGTTGTTCACAGGACTGTTTCCCACTCAGTGTGAAATCTCTTTTCTGTTGGATCCTCTTCTCTGCTCTGCCTCCAAGCACCCTGCCTTTCCCTGTGATGTCACCCATCCAGGGGCCCACCATCCTGTTGGCTTGTCTGGGAGCTGCAAGAAGCACTGGCCAAATCTGTTCTGCTTCACATTGTAGCTTCCATGCTTGGTGGTCGGGGACCAATAAATATTTGCTACAGGAATGACAGAATGAATGGATCCAGGGCTGCAGCAGTGGCAGAGAGGCAAACAGGCATGAGCTACAGGAGAAGGTACGATTCCAGGTCCTGGCACGACTGATGTCTCTTGCTCAGCAGATTGTAAACATCAGGCCAAGCCTTTATTTTTCTTATTAGGTTTAAAACCCACCAGTTGCCCAATAGTATAATTTTCTAAGTGGTTTCATTTCAGCTCTGCTAATTGAAGGGAACTCAGCTCTTTTTGAAGCCTTACTTTGTATGTGGCTGTCACTGGGGAGAGTTGAGACTCGTTGTCAATCATTGACAATAGCTCGCCGTTCTGGAATAATTTAACTTTAGGTCTTTCTTTCACTCAGGCATTCATACCCTGTTATATGTTTTCATACTGAGCTGAGAACAATCTGGGGTGAGAAGCTGTCATGTGTTCCAGAAGCTGAAATGCAGATTTCTGGTGTGATTTCACATTCAGGAAGTCCAAGGAGCTTGGTGGGGGACGGTCACAGGTTTGGAAGTCAGGCCCCTGATTTGAATCTGTGGCTTCTCCACCCTCCTCTTCAGCTGTGAGACCTTGATACAGTGTAGTCAGTTTCTGAGGGTATTTCCTCAGTACTTTGTGCCAGAGATTGTCATGACAATTAGTGAGGTAATGAAAAGACCTGGCTAAGAGCAGGCCCTTGGGGAGCTGCAGACCCTCACTCTGTGTGCGGGTTCCATAGGCATCTCGTTGCAGGCAGGGTTCCCAAGGAGGCCCCACAGGGTCTCTTGGAATCAGGCAGACCTGCGTTCAAACCTAGGTGCTGCTGCTTCACTTCCCAGCTGGGAGACTCTGAGTAAATCACATGCATCTAGAATTCTTTTACTATAAATTGGGGCTGATGATACCTACTCATCAATTTTTTATGGATATCGAGATTATGTGAACTCTCAACATAGTTAATCCTCAATAAAGGTTAGTCCTTGCCTTGAGGTCCATTTCCAGATTCTCTACTTCCTGGCTAGATGAGCAGTTCACTTACTCTCTCTGGACTGTTTCTTCATATAAATGATGGGAATGATGACATGGCAGTGTACACGTATTGAATTTTACCATGCACCATAAACACTTTACATTTATTAACTTATTTACTCACAGTAATCCTGTGAAATTGGTATTATTATCATCTGCATTGCACAGCTGAGGATACAGAGGTACAGGGAGGTTAAGTAACTTGCTCAAGGTCACACAGTTAATAAGTGGCAGAGGTGGGGGTCACACTGTCTGGCTCTGGAGCTGACGGTATTAACCATCACATCACAGTGCCAACCAGGAGGCTGTAATTCTTACCTTGCAGAGCTGTTGAAGGGTACAGAAAGACTAACTAGAGAATATCTATACCTTTGTAGATATCTAATCAATATTAGTATTGTTATGCTATACCTCCGTAGAGCTTAGCACAGCCTAGGTTTAACAAACACTTATTTTGTGGCTGCATTTGGCCATGTGTCTGCTTCTGATTAAGGTGTGATTTTCAGGACCAGGCATTTGTCTAGAGTTATTGTCCTTTATATGGGTTCTTTGTTAGTGGTCAAGCCATTGGATAAGGCTGATCTTAAATACATAATTGAACTTTGTTGTAGAGGTGGGTCCTCTTTGAGCATGAAGGAGGTGGGGTCAGGTCTGCAATTTTCTCTGACTCCCGGAACAAAAATAGTCCTCCTGCTCCTCTAAGCTGGAAAATCTTGAGAGATTGGTGGTGACCTCCAGCCTGCTGATGATTACACACAAAGCCGAGAGCAATTTTTAAGGTCTCCTTCCATTTTGCTCTCTCTTTAAAAATTAAATGCCTAACACTGAAGTATTTTATTCCTAGATCAGCTGACCTTTAAAAGGATGGCTTGGAAGTGAGAATGCCTGGTGACTTCCTGACCTCTGAAGTTCCAAGGGTAGGAGAGGCGATGGGAAGGGAGAGTGCCCTCATTCTTTGTGTCAGCTTAATGAAAAAGAAATGAAAGCATCAGTCTTGATGACTGAGTTTGGTAGTGAGGAAGCCATGAGAAGGATCTGAGAGCAAGGATATGACAGGGTTTTGAAGACTCAGTGAGACTGGGAAATGGACAGGGTTTGTGTGGCATGGTGGAATGAGTGCTGGACTGAGAGGAGGAAGACAGAGAAGGAAGAGCTGGGTTCTAATCTCAAGTCTACCACTAACCATCTGTGTGTTTATGGGGAAGTTTTTAAACGCTTTGGAGTTAGATGCTGTTTTCTGTGGTTAGGGTGTAAACAGATGTAGAGTGGTAAAAGCAGGCTTTGGGGTGAATCAAATTGTACCACTTCCTACCTGGGTGATTTGAGTAAATTACTTATCTGTCTGAACCTCAATTTTCTTATCTGTAAAATGAAGATCTTGGAGGCCAGGCCTTTGCTAGTCCTGTCCTTAAAATGCCCCATCACCTCTTTCTACCTTGATCTCTATGTCTTTGCATGGGCACACCCACTATGTTCTTCCTTTGGAACCCAGCCCTAACTGCTCTTTAGATGGAAAGTGTTTCCTGATGCCCAGAGTGACTGAGATGCCTCTCTCGCCTCCAATCCATGTTCTCTTAACACCATGAAGGTGTTTATCACTCTCCTTAGGGAACTTGGGAGCCGCANTATGTGTATGTTCATGTGCATATTACACTTTCTATGTGTTAATGTGTGTGTGTGTATTTTTAAGAAAACTCAATCAATGCCAGAAAGCAAGAGAAAACCATAGCTCTCCAAGAATGCTTCTGGGTTTTAAAAAGAAAGAAAAAAATCAGCTCACTAGCTTTTAGCCTGGGCTGGCCAATAGTCACAGTGATAATGCCTTATAACTATACTTAGGCTTATAAAATGTATTCACATTGATAATAATAAAAGGCATAGTATCATTATTATTTATTACTGAGAACTTACCTTGTGCTAACATTTACCAACACCCTTTTTCTTTCTTATTTTATTGAATTCTCCCAGAATCTCTACGACAAGATTATCCTTATCTCTTCTTTCCCTCTCTCCTCTTTCCTTCCCTTCCGTCCTCCTCTCTCTTTCTCTTTTTCTCCCTCTCTTCCCCTTCTTCCCCACTCTCCTGCTCACTCCCCAATCCCTTCTCCTCCCTCTCTTCCTCTTTCTCAGAAGGAAAAAGTGGTATTCACTTTCCTGGGGTGATAGCCTCTTATAACAAGAAGAACATTTAAAGATCATCTATTTTACACTAATGGTTCAGAACCATGCTTCACATTAGAATCGCCTGGGTTAAGAAGCATTCCTGCCTGGATCCTATTCCATAACAATTAAATCAGAATCTTTGGGACCATCAGTCATTTTTAAACTCTCCCGTTGTTTCTAAAGGGCAGCCAAGATGAAAAACCACTCATCTGTACTCACTGATCACCCTTCTGCAGTATCCCTAGAAAATTGTATCCACCTTGTGTTCAAAGGCCCCCCAGTGGCAAAAACTTACAATCCTAGGAGGCAGCTGATTTCATTTTTGAGCTCCTCTATTTAAGAAATGAACAACCAAGAAAACAAAACAAAATCTTGTTATGGGTCAGGTGGTGTCACTTCTGCTATCTCATTACTCTTCATAGGAGTTTTATTATTATCTCTACTTTACAAATGAAGAACCTGAGGCTTATTTATTTCTTCATTCAACAAAGGTTTATTCCATTGATACTGCTAATGAAAAGCCTACTGTAAGCCCTGAACATGCACAGATGAACAGGCAGGCATGGTCCCAGCCATCAGGGAACTTTCTTTATTTGGGGAAGACAGTCAGAAAAGCAGACGACACAGCTAACTAACCACGGTGCATTGAGAGTTTGCAGAAGGTGGACCTGGACTCGTGTGGAGCAGCCTCTGAGCTGAGCCCTTAAAGACAAGGAGGGATTGACTACGGCAGAGGTTGTGCTGCAGATGAGGCAACTGTGAACCAAACAGCCACAAGGCAGGAAGGTGCTTGTCGTCTCTGAGGGACTGCAAGGTGACCGACGTGTCACCGACTCTGGGAGACAGACTCCAGAGGTTGGCAGTAGTGGAGGGCGGGCAGGCTCAACGTAGTCCACTCGTTCAGACCAGGAGAAGCTCTTGAAGGAAACTAACCACAAACATACGCAGACATCAAACACCTAAAACTGTGGAAGCAAAACATATCTCACCTGGGCTGCAGAGTGGAGGGAGCATGGGCTTTGGAGCCAATGAGACCTGAGGTCACATCCCTGCCCATCATCTTGACTTGGACAAGCCGTTTATCCTGACTCAACCCTCATTTCAAGCCGTTTATCCTGACTTAACCCTCATTTGTTTTTTCATTTGTAAAATGTAGACAAGAACACCTAGGCTTGTTTCAAGAGTTACTGTATAGAAAGCACTCCAATGTACTAGTGTGTGTCTAGTCACTCAGTCGTGTCTGACTCTTTGTGACCCCAAGGACTTAACTTTCCTCTGTGGAGCCCTCCAGGCTCCTCTGTCCATGGGATTCTCTACGCAAGAATACTGGAGTGGGTTGCCATTTCCTTCTCCACAAATGTACTAGAGGCTTTTGCTAATTGTTATGTGCTTAGCCAAAATCCCATGCCAAAATAAAACTGCTCAGAGCAGAGTTCAGTTCTAGTGATCCAGAACCGAACCCTGATTCCAGGAGCCTGGAGAGAATCCTTCTGAATTCAGTCCCCTTTATGTTGTGTTTCAAAAGCTATCTCCAGATGAAAACTATCAAGACCTCTGATTTTTCTCTCCATCGGATCCCAAATATCTCTTCAGCCTTCATTTTTCCTGCAGTCTCTGCCTAGAAAGAACATCATGGTCTGTTGCCTTCCTTCTGGATTGGTTGGCCTATAAGAGTCACAGGCCATCCAGCCATCCAGCCATCCATGCATACATCAAAGTTAGGGTTGCCATGTATGGTCTATGAGGTATGAAGGTGCAGGGGCTAAATTAAAGAAGCCCATTCTCCAAGAGTGATCTGCTGGTGGCCTCAAGATGTCCTGCAGAGGGCAGAGNCATGGTCTGTTGCCTTCCTTCTGGATTGGTTGGCCTATAAGAGTCACAGGCCATCCAGCCATCCAGCCATCCATGCATACATCAAAGTTAGGGTTGCCATGTATGGTCTATGAGGTATGAAGGTGCAGGGGCTAAATTAAAGAAGCCCATTCTCCAAGAGTGATCTGCTGGTGGCCTCAGGATGTCCTGCAGAGGGCAGAGCTTCCCTCCATCCCACTGAAATGGAATCTCTAGGGGGTAAGGGCCCAAAACCTATATTTAAAGCCAAGTAGCCTGAGTGAGAACCAGCATTTTGGAAAGCCTCAAGGAGTAATTAGAACACAGTGATCGAAGATGTGCAGAACTTGGCTTATGAGTGAACATTTCCTGTCATTTGAAAACCTTCATTTATGTATCCATTAAACAGAGTGCCTAAATCTGTGCTGGGTGCTCTGTGGTTAATTAAGCTTTATCAGTGTGAGAACTCTCATGGGGCCCCTGCCTCCAGGAGGCTAACAGTCTAATAAAGACAGACAGATAATGATCACCAAAACACAAAGATCAATAAGGCTATCTCTTGGAGGTGTTAGTGCTGTGAAGAAAATACCATCAGAGGTGGGCTCGGGGTTAACTGGGGTTGAGGGCTACCATGACTGTGGTGCTTACTGGGGCCAGGGAGGGGCACATTTGAGCTGAAACCATGGTGGCTAGAAGGAGACAGAATTGCAAGGACCTTGAAGAAGAATTTTAAGCAAATGGAACACACTGGAGTGTTTAAGGTGCACAGAGAAGGTCAGCAGGGTCATAGCTGAGAGAGCCAGGGAGAGAGTGACAGGGGAGGAGAACTGAGCGGCCCACCTTGCAGACCACAGTAGGTCCTGTGGCTTTCATGCTCATGGTCTCAGTGAGGCCCATTTCTGCAACTGTATCAAGGCAGAGAGGGAAGCCAGAGCATTTCTCTCTCCAAAAGGTCTTTGATACACTGGCTTCTCTGACAGAGGCTCTCTGAAGCCTGCCTGTGCTGAGAATCCTACTGCTGGCAGGAAACCCCAGCTCTGACACCTACCTGTTGTGATTAGATTTTCCAGGATTGCTTATCATAGTTAGAAGACACAGAATCCCTGTAGAGGCCACAGTGTCCTGACCCAAGAGCACTCGCTTTGAATCTACTTGGAAAGGGTGATCTCAGGCGGAAACTTAACCTTGTTCCAACATAAGCCATAATCTCATTTTTTAAAAAAAGACGCAAAAACTTTACTCCTACAAGTCTACTGCTTCTGAAAGCTAGCGAGTTCATTAATAAGAATTGAGANAATCCTACTGCTGGCAGGAAACCCCAGCTCTGACACCTACCTGTTGTGATTAGATTTTCCAGGATTGCTTATCATAGTTAGAAGACACAGAATCCCTGTAGAGGCCACAGTGTCCTGACCCAAGAGCACTCTCTTTGAATCTACTTGGAAAGGGTGATCTCAGGCAGAAACTTAACCTTGTTCCAACATAAGCCATAATCTCATTTTTTAAAAAAAGACACAAAAACTTTACTCCTACAAGTCTACTGCTTCTGAAAGCTAGCGAGTTCATTAATAAGAATTGAGATCAGTAAAGAAATAGATCTGTGTGTTCTTTCATTATTCAACGTATCCAAAAAGCTTTTTCTGAGATCACCAAGGAATCCAATATTGCTCAAGCCAGTGGTCACTCTTTAGAATTCATTTCACTGGACGTCCAAGCAGGATTTTATACAGAAGATCAACTCCATGTTTATTTTTTATCCAATTGTTTTCTTGTGGTAAAATATACATAACAAAATTTACCACCTTAATCATTTTTAAGCGTATGGTTCAGGAACATTAAGTACAATTTATACTATTTTGTTACCATCACAACCATAATCTCCAGAACTCTTTCCATCTTGTAAAGGCTGAAACTCTATACCCATTAAACAGTAATTTGCCATTTTCCCTTCCCTCCGCTCCTGACAACCACCACTCTACTTTCTGCCCCTATGATTCGGGCTACTCTTGGTATAACGGGAATCATACAATATTAAATATTAAGTCTTTTTGTAACTGGCTTACTCCACTTAGTACAATGTCTTTAAAATTCATCTGTGTTGTAGCATATGTCAGAATTTCCTTCCTTTTTTAAGACTGGATAATATTCCATTGTGTGTATATACCACATTTTAAAAATCCATTTCTCTCTCGCAGGACACTTAGATTGTTTCCATGTTTTAGCTATTGTGAATAATTGTGCTGTGAAAAAATACCCATCTGAGTTCCTGTTTTCAGTCATTTTGGACATATACCAGTAGTGGAATTGCTGGATCATATAGTAATTCTATTTTTAATTTTTTGAGGTGCTGCCATATAATGTTTCTTATAGCAATTATACCATTCTTAGAAACAGTACACAAGATTCCAGTTTCTCCACATCTTTTTTTTTCAATAGCACTTGTTATTTTCTGCATTTAAAAATAGCATCCATACTAATAGATAGAAGGGGATATCTCACTGTAATCTTGATTTTCATTTCCCTAAAGAGTGAGATTGACTATCTTTCCGTGTGTTTATTGGCTATTTATATATCTTCTTTGGAAAATGTCTATTCAGTGTCTAATAATGTCCCATTATTTAATTGGATTGTTTTATTGTTTCTGAGTTGTAGGAGCTCTCCTTATATTCCTTTCTTTTTAAAAAATTCCTCTTCATTCTGGCTTTACTGCTGCCATGGTCTCTCAGTATATATAGCCTCCTTGGTTTCTCCTTCTGAGTATCCTTTACCAGATTTTCATCCTTAGTGTAGCTTCTAAATGCTAATGCTCCTTACGGCTTAAAGATGAGCAAAAGGTATGAACAAGGTATTATGAAAACACACAACTTGGGCATTTGTTCCAAACAGGGTTCAAGAAGTCATGTAGCTCAGAGGGTTCATAAGTAAGAGCTACTAATAGGAAAGAGTAGGGCAGTGCATTCCAGACTCAGAGAACAGCCAAAGCAAAGGCTCAGAGGATTTAAGGGCATGAGATGGCACTGCAGAATTTGGCGTTTTTAGAGCACAAAATTTATGATGGAAGACAATGGAAAATGAGGCAGTGAAAATGTAAGCAGAAGTGGGTTAGGAAGGTTTTTCTTCTATAATTTCTTTCTTTCTTTCTTTTTTTTTTTTTATCCTATAGACTATGATAAGATACAGAATTGTTTTAAATGAGAGAGTGACATGTTTTGCATTTTAGAATGATTCCTTTGCCTCAATGTAAAGGACAGGGTTCAGTTCAGTTCAGTTCAGTCACTCAGTCGTGTCCGACTCTTTGCGACCCCATGAATCGCAGCATGCCAGGCCTCCCTGTTCATTACCATCTCTCGGAGTTCACTCAGATTCACGTCCATCGAGTCCATGATGCCATCCAGTCATCTCATCCTCTGTCGTCCCCTTCTCCTCTTGCCCTCAATCCCTCCCAGCATCAGTGTCTTTTCCAATGAGTCAACTCTTTGCATGAGGTGGCCAAAGTACTGGAGTTTCAGCTTTAGCATCATTCCTTCCAAAGAAATCCCAGGGTTGATATCCTTCAGAATGGACTGGTTGGATCTCCTTGGGTACAATTAAAAGGTCCTTGTAATCATCCAAGTAAGCTATGTTGTTGACTTGCCCTAAACTGATGGCAACAGAGATGGAGAGGGGCAGATGGTGTCCAGTGGGTGGACATGAGAACAATTTCAGAGCTGAGATCATCAGATATAGAGATTATTGGATGAAGAGAGGAGGTCTTGAAATCCTGATTTAGGAAAGCATAAAGAGCTAGTCTCTAGAATATACTGAGTTGGCCAAAAAACTCCTTCAGCCATTATAAATAGTGCTGCAGTGAACATTGGAATACGTGTGTCTTCTTGAATTTTGTTTTTATCAGGGTATATGCCCAGTAGTGGAATTGCTGGGCAATTCCAGTTTTATTCCCTAGTTTCTTTAGGAACCTCCATTCTGTTCTCCAAAAATAGTGGTTGTGTCAGTTTACATTCCCACCAACAAGGCAAGAGGGTTCCCTTTTCTCCACATCCATCAGCATTTATTATTTGTATATTTTTTGATTTATGGCCATTCTGACCTGTGTGAAGTATGGGGCGAATTGAGAGAGTAGCATTGACATGTATGGACTGCCATGTGGGAAATAGGTAGCCAGTAGGAAGCAGCTGCATAGCAGAGGGCGTTCAGCTCTGTGCTCTGTGATGACCTAGACAGTCCAGTGGGGGTGGGTGAGAGAGAGGCTCAAGAGAGAGGAGGTATATGTATATGTTTGTTGCTGTTCAGTTGCTAAGTCATGTCTGACTCTTTTGCAACCCTATGAACTGTAGTCCATCAGTCTCCCTTGTCCATAGGATTTCCCAGGTGAGAATACTGGAGTGGGTTGCCATTTCCTTCTCCAGGGGTTCTTCCTAACCCAGGGATCAAACCTGCACCTCCTGCATTTTCCTGCAGGCAAATTCTTCACCGCTGAGCCACCAGGGAAGCCCGGGGATGTATGTACACATATAGCTGACTCACATTGTTTTAGAGCAGAAACTGATACAACATTGTAA
This sequence comes from Raphicerus campestris, assembly GCA_006410735.1. Lineage (NCBI taxonomy): Eukaryota > Metazoa > Chordata > Mammalia > Artiodactyla > Bovidae > Raphicerus > Raphicerus campestris. Next base: position 168 of record SJYW01023781.1, on the reverse strand, counting down.
AGCAATTAATTTCCAATTAAAAAAAATAGTTCAGGTTTTCTGTAACATCTTATGGAAAAACCCAAATGAACTTTTTGGCCAAGCCAATAGACCATTCATCAGTTCAACAAAGTAACTTGGTTTTAGCCAAATTTATATGACCCTTTCCTTTGATCTTCAGGCTTAAAA
>SJYW01023769.1:25362-36255 GCA_006410735.1 Raphicerus campestris | reverse complement strand
TAAGTGCAATAGATTTCTATGTATGAATCTTGTATCCTGCAACTTTACTAAATTCATTTCTAAATTCTAATTCTTTTTAGTGATGTCTTTAGGGTTTTCTATATATTATTGTTATCTGTAAACTGTGACAATTTTACTTCTTCCTTTTCAATTTGGATGCTATTTATCTTTTTCTTACCTGATTGCTATGACTAGGGCTTCCAATACTATGTAAAATGGAAATGGCAAGAGTGGGCATCTTTATCTTATTACTGATCTTAGAGGAAAGAATTTCAGCTTTTCACCATTGAGTATAATATTAGCCATGGGTTTGTCACAAATAAAAATGTTCCCTGTATACCAGCTTTGTTGAGAGATTTTATTGGGAGATTTTATTGAGAGATTTATTGAGAGATTTTATTGTGTGGGATTTGTCAAAAATGCTTTCTCTGCATCTGTTGAGATGATCATGTGATTTTCATCCTTTGTTTTGTGAATGTGATCATCATAAAGTTCTTTTATGTTGATCTAAATCTACTTGTTTTAAACTGACTCTCATTTAAGTTCAAACACATTCTAAAATGTTTATATTTTTTATCACTCCAACCACATTTTGTTTTTGATGTCATACTTCATATTTTCATGTCAATTCCTTAACTGTTTATTGTAGCTATAGTTGATTTTTACAATTTTTGTCTTTTAATTTTCATACTAACTTATTAAGTGTTTGATTCACTGCTGTAACCATATATTTGCCTTTATCAGTGGAATTTTTCCCTTCCTATTTTTCTTATTTCTCATTTATAGCCTTTTCTTTTTCTTTTAAATATGACCCTTTAACATTTCTTGCAAGGTTGATTTAGTGGTGATGAACTCTTAGTTTTTCTTGTCTGGGAAACTGTTTGTCTCTCTTTCAATTGTGAATGATACCTTTGCTAAGTGAAATGTCCTAGATTGTTGGGGGTATTTTTGTTTTAGTGCTAACTTCCCTGGTAGCTCAGACATTAAAGAATCTGCCTATAATACAGGAGACCTGGGTTTGATTTCTGGGTCAAGAAGATCCCCTGGAGAAGGAAATGGCAGCCCACTCCAGTATTCTTGCCTGGAGAAGCCCATGGACAGAGTAGTCTAGTGGGCTACAGTCCATGGGGTCACAAAGAGTCACACAAGACTGATACGTTTACTTTAAATATATTACGCTTTTCCTTTCTGTCCTGCAAGGTTTCTGCTGTAAAATCAGTTGATATCTTTATGGGAGTTTTCTTGTATGTGACTCTTTATTTTCCTATTTTTACCTTTAAAACTCTCTCTTTAACTTTTGCCACTTTAATTATGTTTTAAATGTCAAGAGCCTTCTGATAAGCTAGTAAGCCCCACTGGTTTCAACCATCTTCTCTTCCTAAGGTTGGACCCTAGGGCTGGGGTGCCTAATATGTGGTTTAAAGCTCTTGCTTCTTAGGGAGGATTTCCAAGCCTGTGATAGTCCCCCTTCTCTTCTGAGTCACCCACTAGGGCTGTGGGTTCCTACTAGATTGCTTATAGTCCTCTCCTACCAACCTTCGTGTGGTCCTTCCATTACCATCTTGGTTGTAGAAGGACAGCTCTGCTAGTCTTCAGGCTGTTCTCAGCAAGAGCTGCTCTATATGCAGTTATAGTTTTGATGTGTTTGTGGGAGGTCATGAGCTAAGGGTTTCCCACTCTGCGATCTTGTTTGCACTCCTTTCAAAACTTTTTGTGTATTAACTCACTTAATCCTCATTAAAATCTTGTATGTCAGATGCTGTGCTGTGCTTAGTCGCTCAGTCATGTCCAACACTTTGTGATCCCATGGACTGTAGCCTTCAAGGCTCCTCTGTCCATGGGGATTCTCCAGGCAAGAATACTGGAGTGGATTGTTATGCCTTCCTCCAGGGCATCTTCCCAACCCGGGGACTGAACCCAGGTCTCCCACATTGCAGGCAGATTCTTTAATGTCTGAGTCAACAAGGAAGCCCAAGAATACAAGGAAGCCCAACAAGGAAGCCCAAGAATAGGGTAGCCTATCCCTTCTCCAGGGAATCTTCCCAACCCAGGACTCAAACCAGGATCTCCTGCATTACAGGCAGATTCTTCACCAGCTGCGCTACTGGAGAAGCCCACTATTATTATTCTCATTTTGCAGACAAATAAAGTGACAGAGCAAGAAAGTGACCAGATCAAACTTTCTTTAGATTTAATGTTAAGATTTAATAAGGCAGTGTAGGTGAATCAGACAACATAGGAGGGCTTGGCACACTTAAAAAAAATTGATATGTGTTTATTTCCTTCGTTGTGCCTATCTAATTTATTTGTAAAACTCAGAGGACTTGGAAAGACTGAATAAACCAATTGAGACAGTTTTGAAAATGAAAAATATTTTGTATTCAAATTAATTAAAATTATTTTTCCAGTTACTCATCAATCAACCATCAGAGACCTAAGACCAATGGCTGAGGAACTCTAGTTGTCTAATGACAGAATGAAGAACACAAAACGCATTTTAAAAATAAAATTCAAATTTAAAAGTCATGATTTCTACTCATAATGTTTAAGAGCTCTTTTTAAAATGAAAATTACTCATTTAGTGCCCTCTGGATACAGTCAGTATTGTGGGATTTAAAATGGATTACTCTTTCTTGCCCTGGTGGCACTGAAAATCTGAAGGGGCAGACTTAACAGAAGTTCCATAGGCTGACCATGAATCAACATTTGCAATCTTCCTTTTAAAGTGTTTGTACTTGAAGTTTGAAGGAGACAGATCCAAGAGATAAAGCCCTTTACATAAAGCTAATCTTAGCAGTGTTTTCAGCATATTTTTGTCTTCTGAGCAAATTCATAATTACTTTGTGTTTCAGCCCTTTTTAAGTCATCTGTCTGTCGTAAAAGTAACTTTGAACTAAATTTACACTTTATCTCTCTGTCTTTCCATGTGCATTTCATTTTCCTTTAACCACTGGTTTTGAAACCCCTTTGCCTAAAGTTCTCATGTTTGTTTGTGGAAAGTTTCCCACATACAGCCTCTAACTTTTTTTTTGGGCTAATGCAAGCTTTCTCAAACATATTCGGTTCTTTATAATGATGCATCCGTGTGTTTCTCATGGTATGGCCCCTATAAGCCTGTGTATCTTACTCTGACTCTTTACTCCTTTTATCTCTCTTTTTTCCCCTGTAGAGATGAGTTCAATGGCTCCAGGAGAGGGCGCACAGAAAGGCAGTAAGCGGGCAGAAAAGAAACAGAGAGGAATGCAGAAATATGCACACGGGGCCCTTCCTCCAACTCCCAGGACACTGCAAACCTTTTGTCTTGTTACTGAGCTATCTGGGGAGATATTAATAAATGAACAACAACAGCCAGAAAAATTATTTTATTTTTTAAATTTTATTTTTACTTTATTCTACGTTACAATACTATATTGGTTTTGCCATACATTGACATGAAGCCAGAAAAATTATCTGAAAAATAAAAAAGAGTTTGGTCAACATACAGATCAAACAGTTTGGGAGTTTTGGGGAAATTTTTAAACCTTCAAAACTTTTGTGCTATTCAGTGCAATCTGGGGACTGACAACTAGTAATTATCAACTGATAATTAGCTTTCATTGTTTATTGTCATTTAAAAGAGTCTTTAGGAACAGAAATCATGGCTTATATTTCTCTCTTTATAATTGGCACTGGGCACATAGTGGGCTTTCAGTAAATGCTTGCTTGCTAAGTGAATGAGTGAAATATCTTTGTCCACAAAAAAAGGTACTGAAAATTATCACAGAACTAAAACCAATATGTAGAAAGTAAACTTTCTTTCCAAGTGCTCTAACACAGAAATCTTATACTATTTTCAAGGTGCTGAGAAACTTGTGTAAATAATGACATTATTGACATTTCTTTTAATTATATTAAGACCAAGAATGAATCTTAAATAATTAAAATAATTTAGAAACATCTCAAAATCAAGATGAAGAGAAAAGGAAAATTAAATAAGTGGAAAACCCAAGAGCAAAAGCTCTTGTGTAAAGAAATATTAGCATTATTCTATGTATCTTTCATACCAATGAATTGGCAAATATATATAAACCACCTTATGATACTTTTCAATTTGGTGTCTTCTACTTGGGCTTCCTGGTGGCTCAGCTGATANAACCTAAGAGCAAAAGCTCTTGTGTAAAGAAATATTAGCATTATTCTATGTATCTTTCATACCAATGAATTGGCAAATATATATAAACCACCTTATGATACTTTTCAATTTGGTGTCTTCTACTTGGGCTTCCTGGTGGCTCAGCTGATAAAAAATCCACCTGCAACGCAGGAGACCTGGATTGGATCCCTAGGCTGGGATGATCCCCTGGAGGAGGGAAAGGCTATCCACTCCAGTATTCTTGCCTGGAGAATTCCATGGACTGTATAGTCCATGGGGTTGCAAAGAGTCGGACACGACTAAGCAACTTTCACTTCACTCCTACCTAACTTTTCATGTATTTATTTTTCTCTTTCCAAATGTAGTGTAGGTTCCTTAAAATAGAGACTACTGTATGTTTATCACACACAGAGCACATTTTTTTACACAGTGTATGTGTGTGTATGTCTGTGTATGTTTCTCTGTGTGTGTATACAGAGATTCACATACTTTATTTGAGTCATATTTTAGGAAAGGTGAACACTAAGAGGAAGAGCCAGGATCTAAGGCTGCAAGTGAATTCTTCAGTGGGCATAATCACTTACACAAATCGATGACATTCACTTGTATGTTCACACGTATTTACAGTGCTTTATGTCTTACCTATAAATACGTGTGAACATGTAAGTAAACGCCACCAATCTGTGTAAGTTGTTATGCCAGTGAACTAGTTGTGCATAACAGGACATCTATGGAAGCCTGTCCACTTGCAGATGGGCACATCCACCNGTTACACAAATCAATGACATTTATTTGCATGTTCACACGTATTTACAGTGCTTTATGTCTTACCTATAAATACGTGTGAACATGTAAGTAAACGCCACCGATCTGTGTAAGTGGTTATGCCAGCGAAATAGTTGTGCATAACAGGCCACCTATGGAAGCCTGTCCACTTGCAGATGGGCACATCCACCCACAAGTGATTGGCTGTGTCCGACTTTAGAGAGTTATTTAGTAACATTCAAAATCAACTGTAGTGTTAACATACTTTGAAAGACAGTTCCAGTGTCTTTCTAAGGCACGTATGAACCGGGTCTTTCCAACTGACAGCAGGATATATATTGTTTTTTTGGATTTGGACAGCAGCTTTCGATTTTAAGAACTGAGAATATTGACACTAAAGTTTGCTGAGCACCTAGTGTTTATTCTGAAATTCATTTTTATTGTGTTTTGGATCAGCCAAGGTAATCATTGACAAGCTTCTAATATTTCTTAGTTATGCGAATTGTCCCTTTACTGTGCATTTAATGTTGGGAGGGCTGAAAGGCAGAGTCCATCATGGAAAAAAAAAAACCAAACAAACCTTACTTTAGAAGATCAAGTAGATATCAAGAATCTGGAGAGTGAATTAAAAACATTTTGCCTTCCCCTCAGTCATCTATATGTTCTAACAGTCCTCCTTGGACCAGCATGTGGCATTCCTCACAACTCGCTGTCTCCTTTTGCCCAGACTGGCGGGATTCTGTTTCTTTCCTCTCTCACCTCCAACAATCACATCAATCCTTTGGCCTCATCTCTTTTCCTGCAAGCAAGGGGATGTTGCCTTTGAGAGCTGAGGATAAAGGACTGCAGGTTTTCAGGATCTAGTCTCAAACTGAAACCTCTAGACGGCAATCTTTTTATTGCTCGACTGCCCTCTGAACACAACTTTGGGAGTTATTTGGCTTTAAGGAATCTGGGCTTCTGTTTTGTTCTGCAAAAGACTCCCTCCTATTATCCTAGCTTCATATTTGTTATGATACACCCCAGAGAGTATGGGTGTATCATACTCTGATACACCCATGATGGGAGAAGGAAACCAAATTTTGCTATAGAACATAAGATGATACTATCACATATTTTTGCCTCCTATACCTGTATCTTCCACCTTTTATCTCACTTTATTCCTATTAAGTTGTCTTATCTCAATGTACTTTTCCTGTGATAGTTAAATTTAGTAAATCATTAGTTGGGCTTTGCAATTTACTTGCCTTGTTATATCAACTCATGTTCTGAATGGAAAACAAAAATGAGTGATTGTTGCAACAACTGTTTATAGAAAGGCTGCTATTACTACTACTAAGTCGCTTCAGTCATGCCCGACTCTGTGTGACCCCGTAGAAGGCAGCCCGCCAGGCTCCCCCATCCCTGGGATTCTCCAGGCAAGAACACTGGAGTGGGTTGCCATTTCCTTCTCCAATGCATGAAAGGAAAAGTGAAAGTGAAGTCGCTCAGTCGTGTCTGACTCTTAGCGACCCCATGGACTGTAGCCCACCAGGCTCCTCTGTCCATGGGACTTTCCAGGTGAGAATACTGGAGTGGGTTGCCATTGCCTTCTCCTATAGAAAGTCTAAGAGCCGTAAAAAATAAAATATAGTAATAATAATGATATTGGTAATAATAAAAGCCTTGAGGGTAAACACTTCAAGCACTATTCTAAGTGCTCTGTATAACTTGCTTAATCCTCACAACAATTATAAGATGTGACACTATTCTTATTTTACAGATGAGTACACTGAGGCAGAAAGAGATCAAATAATTCGCCTAATAGCTAGCAAGAGGGAGAGCTGAGATTCAAACAGTTTGGTTCTAGAGCCTAAGTTTATAACTGTCACACTATTTAAAAAATATTGTGGGCAATGCATCTATCACATGTTAACATATAATCAATTGGTGTTTGAAAGGCACAATTTAAAAGAGCAAAGAGTAACTACATACTGGAAAGAGAACTGGCTTGCTGATCCCAGAGATGCAAGCTCTAACCTCATCCCTGTTGCTTATTAATATAGGGTCTGTAATTGGAAATGCCCTTAGGAGCCTCCTTGGTTTCTGGCATAACTCAGTGAGTAAAAGACCAGCCGATCTTGCAAAGTCTTTAAGGTTATTGATTTTTATCATGGTCATTGGAGTCAAGAAATAAGGCAGCATATGGACACTGGAAACTGTATTTTCTAGTTTTGTTATGTTTTATCACATTCAAATACTTTTTAGTTCAATGTGCTGGAAGCCATTTGCCATCCAAAATTTTAATTATTAATGTAAAAGTGTTTAAAAATATGTCCATTAAGGGTGATAAAGTTGTGTCTGATTAATGGGCTTTTCATAAATGCACTGACACAAACTTTTTTAAAAAATTAATTCAGCCTGCAAATGAACATCATCCATTTTGCTATCATATTTTATCAGTCTGTAAAGCGCATTCTCACTTTAGTTTTCAGCTCTGAATGCAGAACACTGTGAAAAATGACAGAATTTTAATGAGAAAGTGAACAACATGCCATCAACACCCTTTTGCCAGTAAAAATGGCACAACATCAAAGCTTTAAATCATGTTCTCTCCACACCTTTTGGACATCTGTGATTCTGTCTAAGTCCTCAAAATCTGCCACATCCATCACCAGGTGCAGCCTTTAGACATGGAGGCACTGTCTACTTCACTGGTTGGCATGGCAACAGTTGTCAAATCATCCCTTGATAATGCTCTTTAATTGATTGTATAAATTATTCTGAGATATGTGATTGGAAAATGATGTACTGAGGCTCTTAAGTGTGCAGATCAGCCTAGCTGCATTTAAAGATGCATTGTATTCCCTCCCTTTACCCAGGAAACTGACCCTCTTAGAGTGCTGGACACTCAGGAAGCAGCATAGATATTAAGTGTTCAGGAAAAGTTTAAAGCAATGGCACAGTTAATTGCTACTCCAAGTGCATGTTAACCTACTAAAAACCAATAGGCAGCATACGGCATGCAGATGTAAAGATATTTCTTAAAACCACATGTAGAAATCGGTCCATTCAAAGCTGGCATTATTACCAGAATTGAATTTTTTTTGCATTGGTAGAGAAGTTACAGGCTGTTTGGAGACACATGGTGTAACCTTGCCTCATCAGCCTGCCCTGGGCTCTTTCTTCTCATGATCCTCTGTATACAATGAGTACAGAGCGTGTTGCCAACATATTGGCTCTCCCGTCCCTGCCATCTCAGCTGAATGGCATTTTGTGATTTCTGGCATCTCAAGTGATTCAACGTGGAAGTGATTAACTGGGAAACTATGCCTAAAGCATCCCGTTATCTTCATTTCAAGTCTTTTTGTTTCCCCTCCATAAAGTATCCTATCTGGCATTCCCTCCACTTTGAAACTTAAGTCCAGTGAATCTACTCATGTCGATTCCAAGTGTAAGAGTGGTTCCCAGTCCAGCAACATCAGCATCGCCTGCGAATGCAGAAATGCAGACACACTAGAAACTTTGGGGATGGGACCAAGAACTCTGTTTTGTAAGCTCTCAAGGATTCTGATGCAGTCACATTTGAGAACCACAGGAATATGCTAGTCTTAGTTACACATTAGAATTACCTAGAGAACTTTAGGACTTCCCTGGTGGCCCAGATGGTAAAGCATCTGTCTACAACGCTGGAGACCCGGGTTCAATGCCTGGGTTGGGAAGATCCCCTGGTGAAGGAAATGGCACCCCACTCCAGTACTCTTGCCTGGAGAATTCCATGGATGGAGGAGCCTGGTGGGCTACAATCTGCAGGGTCGCAAAGAGTCAGACACGACTGAGCAACTCCACTTTTGTTCACTTTTCTTTTCTTTAGAGAACTTTAAAAGATATCAAAATATAAGCTGCATCTCCCAGATATTCAGATTTAATTACTTTGTGATTCATGTGGTATTTTCCCATGTGATGCTAATGAGCTAAGAAGATTGAGGTACCTTGGTATGGGACAATGACGTTGAATGTAAGATGCTGAAGTGTTTAGGAGATGGTTACTAACAGACGTTGTCCAGCATTCTTTTTGCTTCTCTTTCTTATTTGTTCCTGTTTCACATTTGTTCATTTAGTTGTACTTTCACCATTCATTGGGCTTCTCTGGTGGCTCAGAGGTTAAAGCGTCTGCCTGCAAGGTGGGAGACCTGGGTTCAGTCCCTGGGTTGGGAAGATCCCCGGGAGAAGGAAATGGCGACCCACTCCAGTATTCTTGCCTGGAGAATCTCATGGACGGAGGATCTTGGTAGGTTACAGCCTATGGGGTCACAAAGAGTCGGACATGACTGAGCAACTTCACTTTCACTTTCTTTCACTATTCATTTACTGTATATTATACACCATATGCTGTATTCAGCTTTGAAGATATAATGAGAAACATAGTCTTTAAGTTGGGAGGAGGGGCAGATAATTTGAAAAGTGAACAAAAGAAAGTAAAAGTATATGTCATTGCAAATGATGATAAAGTCTCTGAAGGAAACAAGTCAAATACTATGATGAAGATTCCAGTGGACCTGCTTTATTCAAGGAAAGTCTAAAAGGGGATATTTAAGCTGAAAACTAAAGAATGATTGCAAAAAATTGTGTGATTTGGTGGGCTCCGGTTGTGGCACGCAGTTGTGTGTTTGGGAAGAGGTAGGGAAATGTACTGAGAAAAGAGCATGTATACAAACTGTACTGAAGGAAAGCACTTGATATGTTCAAGGAATTGAAAGAAAAATGAAAGTGAAGTTGCTCAGTCGTGTCTGACTCTGTGACCCCATGGACTGTAGGCCACCAGGCTCCTCCATCCATGGGATTCTCCAGGCAAGAGTACTGGAATGGGTTGCCATTTCCTTTTCCAGGGGATCTTCTGGACTCAGGGATCAAACCCGGGCCTCCCACATTGTAGGCAGATGCCTTACTGTCTGATCCACCAGGACTTCCCCAGTGGCTCAGGCAAATTTGATATGAGATGCAATAAGGAACCACATAGGAGCCACTGTGTGGTCTTAAGAAGAGGAAGTAATGCCAGAAGATGTCCTTAGGTGATTTCAAGTCAGTGAAGTCAAGAAATCTTTTAAATGAATCACTTTCAGCAGGTTTCTAGCTGCTTAAACAGACAGCTGCCTCTTCAGCTCAACTTACCGATGTCCGTCCTTTCAGGAACTGTTGGCCTTCTTGTCTGGAGCAGCTTTGGATGGTATGCTGCCTGAGCTGACAGACTCTAGTACTGACTTTTAGATCTAGAATCATAATAAAAATCTTAAGATGTATGTAAATTTTCCTGGAGTGATTTAGAGTTATAGCTTCATCTTTAATTACTAGCAGCAATAGAAATTGACTTTATTGTCTCAGTTCAGTCACTCAGTCATGTCCTACTCTTTGTGACCCTGTGAATAGCAGCACACCAGGACTCCCTGTCCATCACCAACTCCCAGAGTTCACTCAAACCCATGTCCATCGAGCCAGTGATACTATCCAGCCATCTCATCCTCTGTCATCCCCTTCTCCTCCTGCCCCCAATCACTCCCAGCATCAGAGCCTTTTCCAATGAGTCAACTCTTCACATGAGGTGGCCAGAGTACTGGAGATTCAGCTTTAGCATCAGTCCTCCCAGTGAACACCCAGGACTGATTTCCTTTAGGATGGACTGATTGGATCTCCTTGCAGTCCAAGGGACTCTCAAGAGTCTTCTCCAACACCACAGTTCAAAAGTATCAATTCTTCGGTGCTCAGCTTTCTTCATAGTTCAACTCTAACATCCATACATGACCACTGAAAATTCATAGCCTTGACTAAACAGACCTTTGTTGGCAAAGTAACATCTCTGCTTTTGAATATGCTATTTAGGTTAGTCATAACTTTCCTTCCAAGGAGTAAGAGTCTTTTAATTTCATGGCTGCAGTCACCATCTGCAGTGATTTTGGAGCCCCCCAAAAGTAAAAGTCTGACACTGTTTCCACTGTTTCCCCATCTATTTCCCATGAAGT
>SJYW01023769.1:0-16247 GCA_006410735.1 Raphicerus campestris | reverse complement strand
TCAGACTAAAATTGAAGAAAGTAGGAAAAAGCACTAGACCATTCAGGTATGACCTAAATCAAATCCTTTATGATTATACAGTGGAAATGAGAAATAGATTTAAGGGACTAGATCTGATAGGTAGAGTGCCTAATGAACTATGGACGGAGGTTCGTGACATTGTACAAGAGACATTGATCAAGACCATCCCCATGGAAAAGAAATGCAAAAAAGCAAAATAGCTACCTGGGGAGATGTTACAAATAGCTGTGAAAAGAAGAGAAGAAAAAAGCAAAGGAGGAAAAGAAAGATATAAGCATCTGAATGCAGAGTTCCAGAAAATAGCAAGAGAGATAGGAAAGCCTTCCTCAGCAATCAATGCAAAGAAATAGAGGAAAACAACAAAATGGGAAAGACTAGAGATCTCTTCAAGAAAATTAGAGATACCAAGGGAACATTTCATGCAAAGATGAGCTTGATAAAGGACAGAAATGGTATGGACCTAACAGAAGCAGAAGATATTAAGAAGAGGTGGCAAGAATACACAGAACTGTACAAAAAAGATCTTCATGACCCATATAATCACGATGGTATGATCACTCACCTAGAGCCAGACATCCTGGAATGTGAAGTCAAGTGGGCCTCAGAAAGGATCACTATGAACAAAGCTAGTGGAGGTGATGGAATTCCAGTTGAGCTATTTCAAGTATTGAAAGATGATGCTTTGAAAGTGCTGCACTAAATAGGACAGGAAATTTGGAAAACTCAGCACTGGCCGCAGGTCTGGAAAAGGTCAGTTTTCATTCCAATCCCATAGAAAGGCAATGCCAAAGAATGCTCAAATTACCGCACAATTGCATTCATCCCACACGCTAGTAAAGCAATGCNCCAAGGGACTCTCAAGAGTCTTCTCCAACACCACAGTTCAAAAGTATCAATTCTTCGGTGCTCAGCTTTCTTCATAGTTCAACTCTAACATCCATACATGACCACTGAAAATTCATAGCCTTGACTAAACAGACCTTTGTTGGCAAAGTAACATCTCTGCTTTTGAATATGCTATTTAGGTTAGTCATAACTTTCCTTCCAAGGAGTAAGAGTCTTTTAATTTCATGGCTGCAGTCACCATCTGCAGTGATTTTGGAGCCCCCCAAAAGTAAAAGTCTGACACTGTTTCCACTGTTTCCCCATCTATTTCCCATGAAGTAATGAGACCAGATGCCATGATCTTCATTTTCTGAATGTTGAGCTTTAAGCCAACTTTTTCACTCTCCTCTTTCACTTTCATCAAGAGGCTTTTGAGTTCCTCTTCACTTTCTGCCATAAGGGTGGTATCATCTGCATATCTGAGGTTACTGATATTTCTCCCAGCAATCTTGATTCCAGCTTGTGCTTCTTCCAGCCCAGCAGTTCTCATCATGTACTCTGCATAGAAATTAAATAAGCAGGGTGACAATATACAGCCTTGACATACTCCTTTTCCTATTTGGAACCAGTCTATTGTTCCATGTTCAGTTCTAACTGTTGCTTCCTGACCTGCCTGGGGTAACAGGCAAATTTGGCCTTGGAATACGAAATGAAGCAGGGCAAAGGATAGAATTTTTCCAAGAGAACACACTGGTCATAGCAAACACCCTCTGCCAACAACACAAGAGAAGACTCTCCACATGGAGATCATCAGATGGTCAACACTGAAATTAGATTGATTATATTCTTTGCAGCCAAAGATGGAGAAGCTCTATACAGTCAACAAAAACAAGAGCAGGAGCTGACTGTGGCTCAGATCATTAAGTCCCTATTGCCAAATTCAGACTAAAATTGAAGAAAGTAGGAAAAAGCACTAGACCATTCAGGTATGACCTAAATCAAATCCTTTATGATTATACAGTGGAAATGAGAAATAGATTTAAGGGACTAGATCTGATAGGTAGAGTGCCTAATGAACTATGGACGGAGGTTCGTGACATTGTACAAGAGACATTGATCAAGACCATCCCCATGGAAAAGAAATGCAAAAAAGCAAAATAGCTACCTGGGGAGACGTTACAAATAGCTGTGAAAAGAAGAGAAGAAAAAAGCAAAGGAGGAAAAGAAAGATATAAGCATCTGAATGCAGAGTTCCAGAAAATAGCAAGAGAGATAGGAAAGCCTTCCTCAGCGATCAATGCAAAGAAACAGAGGAAAACAACAAAATGGGAAAGACTAGAGATCTCTTCAAGAAAATTAGAGATACCAAGGGAACATTTCATGCAAAGATGAGCTTGATAAAGGACAGAAATGGTATGGACCTAACAGAAGCAGAAGATATTAAGAAGAGGTGGCAAGAATACACAGAACTGTACAAAAAAGATCTTCATGACCCATATAATCACGATGGTATGATCACTCACCTAGAGCCAGACATCCTGGAATGTGAAGTCAAGTGGGCCTCAGAAAGGATCACTATGAACAAAGCTAGTGGAGGTGATGGAATTCCAGTTGAGCTATTTCAAGTATTGAAAGATGATGCTTTGAAAGTGCTGCACTAAATAGGACAGGAAATTTGGAAAACTCAGCACTGGCCGCAGGTCTGGAAAAGGTCAGTTTTCATTCCAATCCCATAGAAAGGCAATGCCAAAGAATGCTCAAATTACCGCACAATTGCATTCATCCCACACGCTAGTAAAGCAATGCTCAAAATTCTTCAAGCCAGGCTTTAGCAATACGTGAACCGTGAACTTCCAGATGTTCAAGCTGGTTTTAGAAAAGGCAGAAGAACCAGAGATCAGATTGCCATCATCCACTGGATCACGGAAAAAGCAAGAGAATTCCAGAAAAACATCTATTTCTGCTTTATTGACTATGTCAAAGCCTTTGACTGTGTGGATCACGATAAACTGTGGAAACACGTATATTACCATATGTGAAATAGATTACCCGTCCAAGTTCAATGCATGATACAAGGCACTCAATGCCGGTGCACTGGGATGACCCAGAGGGATGGGATGGGGAGGGAGGTAGAAGGAGGCTTTAGGACGGGGAGTTTAGCCATGGGGTACATCCATGGCTGATTGATGTCAATGTATGGCAATCACCACCACAATATTGTAAAGTAATTAGCCACCAATTAAAATAAATTAATTGATTTTTAAAAAGAAGGATAGCATGTCGGAAAGAATGCAATTTTCAAGGAGCCTTTGCAAATAATACCTGTTAAAATTGTGTAAAAAAAGATACTATGATGATTAGCAGGAGTAGATTTTCTTAAAAAATATTTTTCACTGTAAAACTAAGGCTGCAATAGAAACAGTCTCTGGTAAGTTAATGATCTCTGCTCCAGCAAACACGTTGTCCTTCAGGGCTTGGTGGAGATCCAGGATGAGAGGAAGTCAGCACACAAGTAGAGTCTAGGATGATTGCTCATTTTACTCTTCAGAGGTCATCAGAGGGCAAGGAGAGGACATTCTCTTAGATCTTCTTGTCCCACTTTAAAGACTTGGTTTAATAGTCATATAAATAGTGTAAGATACTGATTAAGATAGTGACTTTATTCTCAACTTGTTTCAAAAAAGCTCTAGACCTAGTAGCTCATTTGATTTTCCCTGGGGCAATATCACTTCACTTTGAAAACATTTAAATATATATGCAGAGAAAAATAGCATTTTCTTCCTGAAATTACATTTGTTGACAGGCAGATCATAGAACAAAAAAGAAAGAAAGAACTCCACATTGGGTATGTGTTAGACATCTGGAATGGAATGCAGGAATTATCTTTTATATTCCACAAAATAATATACCAAATTATCTCCATTCATTCTTCATTTTCAGACTGTACTCAACAGGCACATTGTATGGGAAACTGCAGCAATTAGAAACTGTGGAGAAAGCAAGTCTGGAGTTCACATGTGTGCAGACACAGAGCATGTGATGTGACCCGTAATGGCACAATGCCTCAGTAGATACTGGGGACATCTTTGTGCCAGTGTTTCCACTGGGATAATTAAGAGTGGCATTGTGAGCCCAGAGGGAGAGGTGAACTTACTTTTTAAATGAATTTACTTATTTTTATTTATTTAAGAGTTTCTTTTGGCTGTGCGGGTCTTCATTGCGTTCGTGTGAACTTCATCTAGTTGCGGTGAGTGGGGGGTGTTTTTTGGCGGCTGGGCGGGCTGCTCATTGCAGTGACTTGTCTTGTTGCAGAACACAGGCTCAAGTCACGTGGGCTCAGGGCCATGGCCTGTGGGCTGTAGAGCGTAGACTGTAGTTGCGGGACACGGGCTTAGTGGTTCAGAGGCATGTGGAACCTTCCCAGGCCAGGGACCGAAGCCGTGCCTTCTATTGGCAGGCAAATTCCTACACACTGTGCCACCAGGAAAGTTCAAGATGAACTTCTAAAAGAAATAATTTCTCAGAAAGAGGAATAAGGACATCATTTATTGAATATTTTCTGAATGTTTACTGTGTGTCAAACACTAAGGCTATAAGAACTTTATTATATATCAGGGGGATATAGATAGTCAAAAAAAATATCTTGATGCTGGGACAGGAGGAGAAGAGAGCAATAGAAGGTGAGATGGTTGAATGGCATCACTGATTAAATGAGCAGGAGTTTGAGCAAATTCTGGGAGATTGTGAAGGACAGGGAAACCTGGCATGCTGTAGTCCATGGGGTTGCAAAGAGTCAGACATGACTGAGCAACTAAACAGCTAAACAAGGTGAAATTATAAAATATGTGATAACAAAAATAAAATGACAATATTTATTGAGCATTTATTACCATGTTAAATGCTTTTTGATCTCACTTAATATAAGCTTTACGAAAATCTAGACTTTTTTCGTGAAGTCTACTATTTCTATTACTATAACGATTACAATGGCTATTGTTACCTCATTTTACAAATTAAGACACTGAGGCCCATGCTGTCTACACATGCCCCCTGGTTTAGTCATCTGGTAATCTGAAAAGCGGAGATGCACACTCAGCTTTGAGTGGCTCCAGAGGCTGGGTTTAAGCTCTCTGTGATGCTGCCTTGGGGAGTGGGGGGCAGGGAAGGAACCCCGAGATGGGGCCCATGGCTGGCTTGCTGAGGAAAGCAGCAAATGCTTCCTTGAGAAAATAACTGGCTAGGAACTGCCTATTCTTTTTTCCTCTCACCGGGATAAATCTGTCATTTTTCTACCAAGGGAAGTCTAGAAGAACATTGGTGCTGGGCTGGGAGGCGGTGCAGCCTTATGGTAAAGGGCATTGACCTGGAGCTCACCTGGGTGAAAGCTTCGCTCACAGCCTTGGAGCTCTGCAACCTGAGGCCAAGATAAAGATTCATACCTCACAGGCTCATTATGGGAACTGAATTGAAAGAGCTTATCTCTGTAAAACCTTTACACGCAGTACACACTACACAAGTACTAAATAAATAAATTTGAAAAACCATAGTACCAAAAATGGCAGCATAAATTCTTCTTTGGGACAGTTGGTCACAAAACAGCTTTTCTTAAGAATGCCTCCTAATTCTAAAATTTTTGTCATCTTAGGTGGAATATTGAAGTTATTGGTGGTAACAAGGGAGGAGGGCCTTGAGATGAGAAGGGCTAGGAGGTGTGTCTTGGGTTTCATAAAAAGAGCTTGATAATGGTGTTCAAACATTACTGGATTCAAATTCTCCTTGTCTCTTAGGTCTTGAACATACAATTTAATGACTTTATTTTCAATTCTTATTGGAGATTTGAGAAAAAGAACTCCTATAATTAAATGAATTATTTTTTATGACAAAGCTTGACATAGAGTATGGACCAAAATGGTGGCTGTTAAAAAACATTATCACTTATTAGTGCAGTAATTTAGGAAAACCCAATTTATCTTCAGTTTTCACTTTCCTCCTATATATATGTCAAGATTATGAGAGTTATAGTATTTGTATACACAGTATTGGCTTCCCCGGTGGCTCAGATGGTAAAGAATTTGCCTGCAATGAGAGAGACCCAGGTTTGGTTCCTGGGTTGGGAAGATCCCCTGGAGAAGGACATGGCAACCCACTCCAGTATTCTTGCCTGGAGAATCCCACGGACAGAGGAGCCTGGTGGGCTGCAGTCCATGGGGTCTCAAAGGGTCAGACATGACTGAGCAACTAACACACACACACACACACACACACACACACACACACATACATACACACACAGAGACACACACAGAGTATTAAAGTGTTAATAGCTAAGGAAGTTATTTCGATTCAGGGAAAGACAAAGAAATGTGCAGGATAGAAATGAAAGTTCATCAAATTGCTGTTTCTTTGATTGCTTGTCAGGTGTAGTAGTTGACATATTTCCCTTGAGCTTCCCTTGTGGCTCAGATGGGAAAGTGTCTGCCTACAGTGTGGGAGACCCAGGTTCGATCCTTGGGTCAGGAAGTTCCCCTGGAGAAGGAAATGGCAACCCACTCCAGCACTCTTGCCTGGAAAATCCCATGGACAGAGGAGCCCTGTAGGCTACAGTCCACGGGGTTGCAAAGAGTCGGACACGACTGAGTGACTTCACTTCAGCTTCAGTGAAGCTTCAGTTTAGGAGTCCTATGTATTGATGAGAGACAAGTTTAAATGACTCGGAGGGTTTCTCCCTCCTTCCGGTAGCTTAGTAGAGAGTGGGCTCAGCTGGACTGACAGGCAGTCAGTATTACTGCCAGGTAATGATCTTCAGAGGGCCCTCATATTGCCCTTAAGTGTGAGACACTTCTAGCATTGTTCCTGGGCCTGAAGATCGATAGCAGTATCTGTGGGTGCTCAGATGAGCGAAGTGCTCCCTAGCCCCTCTAAGGGTCACCTGTACTTAGGTACTGAGCTGTGCGGTCAGGGCTCATGGTGTCTTGGCATGCCTGCCACCACGCGTCTAGCCTACCTGCCTGGGCAGGCGCCTCCTGGAATTCTGGCCATGGTGTGTCATGACCACCTATGCCTGTCCTGTGCTGCGAATAATGTTGGTGCAATGCGTATGTTCTTCTGCTTTTCTCCAATTTTTTTTTCTCCAATCAACCTTATATTGTGTTTGTATTATGCTTGAATAACATGTGCCAAAAATATGTCTTGAAATTGTACTTTGAGTTGTAAGATCTTCTCATAAGTGACTTGAAAGCCTAAGAGCAAACTCTAGTGAACCATCCCATTGAGAAATTTGTGGACAGAAGTTCTCACACTTGACTATTTCAATGATCTCTCTTTTTCTCCCTCTATCTACTCCCTCTTTTTCTTGTTGCTGGGTGATGGCATTTGGTCCATAATTCTTTCAAGTTAACTGCAGATATGATTCTACTGTCCAATTTATTGTATGAGAAATTGTGATGATTCTGTGGGAAGGGCCTGTCCTTACTTGGGAAGAAGTGGATGGGAGGTGAGTGGTACCTTTTCCCTGGAGGCCAGTAGGATGGCCACCGACGGGAGATAACTAGAAAGTGTGGTCACAGCTTCACAAATCCGCAAGCCAGAAACACTTTTCAGAGGAGCCCTGCCTTGGGCTGGAATAGGCCTCTCCTGGGACCCCTGCTTTGCTCAGACAATGACTGGGGGCAGCCTACAGGGAGCATTATCTTGCCAAAGGGTAGAAAAAAATCCAGAGGCACAGCAGTTAGATCTGCCAGGCAACCATGCTTCAGGAAGCAGAGATCTGGGTGCTGTCTTTCCATGACTGTTGCAGCCATAAGACCCTGGAGTCTGGCTACTTCTGTGCTGTATCACCAGCCACGGTCCTCCGAGCTTATCTGCTCCTGTCCTGCTGACCTCCTTGCTGCTTTGTGAACACATTGAATACTCTCCTTTGTGTTAATAACTTCATCTTTGTGTTAATAACTCATCTTTGTGTTAATAACTTCATCTACCTGGAAAATTCTTACCGTATATTTACCTGTATGGCTTCCTTTTCAGTTTGCTCTTCCTTCAACAGTTCCTTCTCAGAGTTGCCACCCATGACCACTGCGTCCAAAATAACACATGTTCTCTGTTCCATCATATTACAACTTTATTTTTCCCCTTTATTTTTCTGCATTGTGTTTCCTTATTTTCTGTGGTGGTTTAGTCACTAAGTCTTGTCCGACTCTTGTGACCCCATAGACTGCAGCCTACCAGGCTCATCTGTCCATGGGATTCTCCAGGCAAGAATACTGCAGTGGGTGGCCATTTCCCTTCTCCATTGTTTTTTCCTGTTATTTTCATTAGAACATGGACTTCGGGAGAGCAGACCTTAGTTTTGTTCACTGATAAATGACATGCACCTAGATGAAGTGTCTATCACATAAGTGCTCAGTAAATATTTTTGGAATGAATAAATGTTTATTTGCATTTCACTCATTTCACATACTCTCTCTTGATATGAGAGATACAGTACCCTTACATGCCAGGAGGGAAATCTATTACTTTAAAGCATAAGAGAGTAAGAATTACTCCTGTCATTTGCTAAAGAATCTCTACCAGGAAGATGATAAATGTTCTTATTGATTTTTAATTTCATGACACAAATCGGTGGGGGAAAAGTACATTCTTATTTTTAATTGACTTCATTTATTTACAAAGTCTTGAACTCAAGTTAGCTTTTCTAACAATGCAGCAAACTCTAGTCTCTAAATCGATATGATGTCTTTTGTTTAGGCTTTAACACCATTGTGGTGTGTGTTACTCATCATTGGATATTCTAACCCCTCCTACCATTATCCATCTTTCCTTCCTTTCATACAAAATTAATTTGACATCTAGCTTACCTTTTTGTGTTCTAATGTCCCTACTGGATTATTAGTCTCCATAGGATTTCAGGACTCCACTAATCAATATCCTCTGTTTTGCTGACCACATGGAATGCAATCCTTTTAGATTATTACAGTTGATGTTAAATGAGAACCTAAGCCTGATTCTTTTGACCCACCGCTGAATGCCTCTTTTATATACTCAGCCTGCTGATATGTGTCATTACTCCTTGCTTATATTCCTCTCATTCATTTTCTATTTGTGTGAATATGTTTGTGTGTGGCCAATTTTACTTCAATTTTAAAGTGAGATTTCAAAAGATGGGGAAGGGGGTTCAGAATGGGGAACACGTGTACACCTGTGGTGGATTCATGTTGATGTATGGTAAAACCAATAAAATATTTAAAATAATTAGCCTCCAATTAAATAAATTTAAATTTAAAAAAGTGAGATTTCATGAGCTCTAATTAAGTTTTTTTTTATTGCTCAAATATGCAGTGTCTACTACAGGAATCCCTTTCTGCCCCAATCTTTTAATAAAACTGAAAAGAAATCAATCAAATTCTTCTGGCATGGGTTGGTTGTTATAAGCTCATGCTGTTTGTGGCTCATTTTATGTTCTGCATTTTACAGAAATATTTTTCAGTATGTTTCCACTATTTTGGTAGATTATTACTAAGCCTTGATCATACTGTTTGATTTCAAAAAAATTAAATACTATCTCTGTATTTCTTAATTCTATCTCGGTCCTTACTGATTTTAAAAAATGACAATATAAAATGATTAAGTAGTTCATCTGACAAATATATTTATATCTACACTATTAGTTACTTATAATACATAAAGTTTTCCATATGAATTTATTCATAAAAATATAATATCACAGACACAGTCCCCTAAAGACAATGCTGTTTTATGAAGTCCAAGCAAGAGAATTGTTATGAATTTATCAGCTTCATCATGAAGAAAAGACAGCGATGGTCAACATATTAGTTAGCTAGGCTATCATAACAAAGTAACACAAATTTGGTGGCTTAAAAGTGCCCCCTCTGCAGGCTCTAGAAAAGAATCCTTTCTTCCCTCTTCCCAGTTTGCGGTAGCTGCTTGCAATCCTTGTCTTAGAGCTGCTTCTCCTTATTCTCTGCCTATACTGTCCTGGGGCCTGCTTCCCTGTGTCTCCTCTTAGTCTCTGTTCAAATATCCATCCCCTTTCTCTTATAAATAAATCTCTGCCATCATTTCCATCAAGTCGGTGATGCCATCAAACCATCTCATTCTCTGTCATCCCCTTCTCCTCCCACCTTCAATCTTTCCCAGCATCAGTGTCTTTTCCAGTGAGTCAGCTCTTCACATCAAGTGGCCAAAGTATTGGAGCTTCAGCTTCAACATCAGTTTTTCCAATGAATATTCAGGACTGATATCCTTTAGGATGGACTGGTTGGATCTCCTTGCAGTCCAAGGTACCCTCAAGAGTCTTCTCCAACACCACAGTTCAAAAACATCAATTCTTTGGTACTCAGTTTTCTTTATAGTCCAACTCTCACATCCATACATGACTATTGGAAAAACCATAGCTTTGACTAGTTGGACCTTTGTTAGCAAAGTAATGTCTCTGCTTTTTGATATGCTGTCTAAGTTGGTCATAGCCTTTCTTCCAAGGAGCAAGTGTCTTTTAATGTCATGACTGCAATCACCATCTGCAGTAATTTTGGAGCCCGATAAAGTAAAAGTAAAGTCTCACTGTTTCCATTGTTTCCTTATCTATTTGCCACGAAGTGATGGAATCGGATGACATGATCTTAGTTTACTGAATGTTGAGTTTTAAGCCAACTTTTTCACTTACCTCTTTCACTTTCATCAAGAGGCTCTTTAGTTCTTTGCTTTCTGCCATAAAGGTGGTGTCATCTGCATATTTGAGATCTTGACATTCCTCTAGAAATAGCAGAAAGGAGGAATGAAAATAATACAGATTTAAATATTCTGCACAAGAATACTATATCTTAGAGACTATCTAGCAAGATGATATACAATCTTCCCTTGGTATCTCTGAGGGCTTTCTTCCAGGACACACTGGAGATAACAAAATTTGTGGCTGCTCGGACCCCACACTTTGCCTGCTGAGTCCCCAGTTCCCATCTGGGCTTCCATATCCACCATGGATCAGGTAGTACCATATTCACAGGAAAAAAAAGAATCTGCATATAAGTGGACACATGTGGTTCAAAATCACATTGTTCAAGGATAAACTGTAATCTAACTGCATCAGAGAGAGCATAGAAGTGCTTTGATTCAGTAAAACTACCAGATTTGAATCAGAAAAGCCCTGCATATATGCCCTCAAGGACTTTATATTGTTAAATAAGGTAAAACTCCAGCATAAAGACTTTTTCTATATTACAGACTAAGTTATATTTTAGCTAGTATCTTATATCTTATGCATAATACATAGATCATCTATCTTAAAAAATAAAGCAAACTTGGAATATGGTTCCCATATCTCATATTATTATAGCATCTTTGATGACAGGGAATTAGACAAAGAGCATTTTTTACCTTAAATACTCTCCTCTTTCTAAAACACGGGAACAAATACAAACGGTTCCTGNTAGTATCTTATATCTTATGCATAATACATATATCATCTATCTTAAAAAATAAAGCAAACTTGGAATATGGTTCCCATACCTCATATTATTATAGCATCTTTGATGACAGGGAAGTAGACAAAGAGCATTTTTTACCTTAAGTACTCTCCTCTTTCTAAAACACGGGAACAAATACAAACGGTTCCTGTGGCAGACATTAGTGTTCACCAAGATTCCTGGATCTCCAGGGAACAAACGCCCTTGGAATTAGATGTGGGCTTCTGACTTGCTTTGGTCAGTGAAATTTGGGTGGGAGTGAGGAAGATCACTTCCAGGCTGAAGTGTGTAGTGGTTGGTGGTCACATTCTTCATCCTTTAATCCCTGCCGCGGTAGATTCTGAAGCATTATGTCGAAAAGGTGGAACCAAGAGATGATAGAACCTTTGCTATTTTGTGTCCCTAAACACCTGTGATGACAGCACACTGTGCTGATCTCTATTGGATTCAGTGAATGAGAAATAAATGTTTCAGACCCCTGTAATTTCAGTGATTGACTGTTAGCACACTATAATCCAGGATATCCCGACTCATAAAGTGCCTCTTATTTTAAAAAAGGAGTTTTCACCTAGAATTATGAGATTGTTTGAGCAAAGTTATTATAAGACTATGTTGTTGATTTTACATAAAGTTAAAATGCACAAAGTGCTAAAAAGTTTATAGATCTTTGCTTTTCTGACTGAAGGATTAAAGCCACATTTCATAATCTATTTTGCTTTTTTCTGCCACAGGGACACCAACCGTGTCTCCATATTTTTCTTATGTTTAAGGGAGATTATTATTATAACAGTTCTGCTTTAATAATTTTACATGTTCTTGTGAAAGGTGATTTATTTTTATTTCATATTTATTTACTCTAGGTTTAACATTAAGAATAGGACATAAGGATTTATGACATGCAAATAAAAGAATGTTTGCTTTATTCTAATACAGAAGTGAAAAGACAAATAAAATTTTTTTTGTTTCTAAAAATTGAAGTCAGGGGAAAATTATGGAAAAAGTGAGACCTGTTTAGTGGTCTATAGTTTTTATTTCATTAAATCTTCTTTTACATGTTCATCTTATATGCAAATACACAATGCTTCTTTTCCTACTCATTCTCATACACATCCTGGAATCCTCTGTGAGCTATCAGCCTGGGAGAACAGTCCTTTAAGATTTTGCTGTCTCTATTCATCACATATACTGTTGCTTTGTGCATGTTTATTTTGGTAGTTATATGTGTTCAGGCAGGAATTCAAATATGTGATTCTCGTTCTTGCTTTCCAAGAGAATTCTCTTGAGGGAAGAAAAAACAATGTGCATGTTTCTCTTCTTATTTGACAAAACCAAAAACAATCCTGGATTTAGACACTTACAAGGAAATATGTTCCACTCAAAGTAAGAGCAAAGGACTTTGTTTCTCTTCCAGCTTTGAAAACTGACCCACTTTTATTATGAGAAAAGTTTAGGCAGCATAGCATTGACACTAAAAGCAAGAGGTCTTTTCTGCTCCATTACCAGGCAGAAGGGATAAGAATTTGCAAAGTAGAATTTCTTAGGATAGGAATAAATGAGTCATGGTCATACTTTGTGTTTAAGAAGGATATAATCTTTTCATGTTGGGGCTCAGTTAAGAAAAATATGCATATTTCTGAGCACAGGAAATGCTTAAAATATTTAAAGGGAAAAAATCAACTGTTTAAAAATCCAGTTTAGGGAAAAATTATGTGACTTGTCGAAGTGAAGAAATAGTCAACTTCAAGTCAGTTCCTGGGCCTATAAGTGCATGAAGTTCATAAAAATATCCCTACCAACCAATTATGATTACTCTCTGAATTTAATTACTTTTCAACTGATGTGGAACTCAAGATATTATCAGCTTCTGCTTTGCTGAGATAGACAGTTGGGCAATAGAGTTGAGAGCAGAAAAGGAACAACAACAACAAAAACCACCTCAGAATGATGCACAGAGAATGCTACTAGAAAAAACTTACAAATTTTTTTCTTTGATATGGTCTTTGTTGGACATTTTCTCTGCTTATCTGCTTGTATTTTCACTTTCAAGTTGATAACTTCCAGACTGAGTTGAAGCACGATGATGTTTCTGCCATTCTCTTCAGGGTTCATTGTGACTTTTTTTTTTTTATCATCAGCAGAAATAGAGGGAGAGTGAATTAAATGGGAGCTGCAGAACTTGTGAGTGCGATAACAATACAAATGGATTTTCTCTAACAGAGCAAAACAGCTGTCTCCATTATTTGAATGCTTCACCTTTCTCCATTCCATTAATTGGGTCTTTGATCACAAGCTGAGGTGGAGAGGCCCTGATAAGGAATAGGTTATTAGTAAAGTAGCCTAAAGGAATGAATTGGACCTGCTACTTGCTGCAGAAGATGAGATAAACTCATAATGCCTGTGGATGTGAGTGGTGGAGAGTGATAGGGCCTCTGACTGCCCTGAACTGCTTGCAAAGGGAGAAGACTAATACTCTAGTGCTATGATAGCTAATGCAGGATATAAATTTAGCTCCCGGGAATGGAATAGGATAAAAATTCCATAAAGAGTTTTCTGTAAATGGCTTACACTTTTATATCAAACTGTGACAGCATAGTCACTAAAAAAAATAAAATAAAATAAAACAGTTTCTTGATCTCAGTATATGTTGAATACAACTGAAAGCTTTCATATAAGAAGGAGGAAAAATGACTGTTAAATTTGTTCACCAAGACGTTAATAAGAGCACCCTTTGAAGTGCAGCAAAGCTAAATTGGAGGAATTAAATTTGATTGAATCTAAGCCTGTTTATTTTTCCCTTTTGCAGAGCAAGTGTTGAGTGATTTGTAATACTTCATTGGAAATCTTCAGGAACTTGCTATCATGTAATTCATTTTTTTTTTTTTTTTTTTGGTGAAGAATACGACCGCAGGGGACAAGGCCATATTGGTTTGTTGTTAATGTACTGGAAAGAGGTACTATGGAGAAAACAGTTAATATTAAATTACGAACACAAGGTTATCTTTCTGCCGCACATGCTCCACTGCCCTAGGCAGGGGTAATCTGTTAATAGCATTCAGCCAAAATGACACCATTAAGCAACTGAAGCTACACATCTTTTGCAAGCTGAATGATGTATAAAGCTGGTTTTCTATCATCCTAGATGCAATAAATTATCCATGCTGCTAAAAATTGATACAAGACAGGAGTTTGATAGAACAGGCGCCCAGACATAAATGGAAGGCCAGTCTGGCAGAGAATGACATAAAGGTGTGAATGGTGCTATCAGGGTGTTTTTATTTTTGTTTTCTCTCCCTGCAGCTCTGATTCTTAGGTTTTAGGGGTCAGGATGGCAAATATACTATCGTGGCATTTTCACGGTGGAAAGTAAGGAGCGACTGAGAAAGACGGAGAGAGAGAGAAAATGAATAACACATACGATTATGCAGATGAGACCTCGGGAAAGCTTTGGTTGTCAGGTCCACTTTGAATGAATCATTGCATTTCATCTTTAGTTTCTGATTGTCACTGCCTGAACACAAAGCGAAGGACATTATAAATGGCTTACATTGAGAGTCATCTGATTGGTGTGAAGTACATTAGGAAACCATAACCTACTCATAGTCATTGCCCTTTGTATTATTGGTTCCATCAACATACACAATAAATAGCTGGGGAAACAATTTAGGATTGTTTCCCAGGATAGTTTTTTCTCATTTTAAATTAATACAAATGCTCCATAGACTTAAGAGACACGGAGCAGCTATTTGCTCTAGCAGAGATCCTCACAGTATCAGGAAAAAGTTTTCTAAACGTCAATGGCAATATCAGTGAAACAAAGTATTATATTAATTCAATGAATGCATATTAAATTTGTACCATATTATCCAGGTCTCTGGTAGGCATGGCCCATGTAAAGATAAAAGAAATCATCCCTTAAAACCTTACAGTCTAGTGGGGACTCAGACAATTGCAATGAAATGTTGTGATGAAAGGGGTATGCCTAATGCAGTAAGCTTGGAGGAATGTCTGCCAGGGAATGAGGGCTGGCTTCACAGAGGAAGTGACCAGCCCAAAGAGAGGTTTTTAACTATCTTACAAGACAGAAAAGAAACATAACCAATAAATCCAACCACAGTTCTTATCATAGTTAATAAGATTTTAAGGGTAGCATTATCAATATATACATAAGCAAATAACAATAGTGAAAGCATGGAACTCAGCAGACAAACCGAGGGAGGATAGTTTGTCAGCTGTTTCCAGAAGCCCAGCAGTGAAAGCTTTAGAGTGGACCGAGGTAGCCAGACAGGAGAGAATTTGGGGGGGGGGGGGGTCCAGAATCATCCGCAGGCCCTCTCACTCCTTCTTCACTCCCAACTATTCATGGTTCCAATGTGTTCTATATACAGTATATCTGTCATCTG
Source organism: Raphicerus campestris (assembly GCA_006410735.1). Lineage (NCBI taxonomy): Eukaryota > Metazoa > Chordata > Mammalia > Artiodactyla > Bovidae > Raphicerus > Raphicerus campestris. The sequence continues at coordinate 523 of SJYW01023769.1, read as the reverse complement.
ATATGCTTAGTCTGTCTTTATGAACATNGTGTCCAGAATCATCCGCAGGCCCTCTCACTCCTTCTTCACTCCCAACTATTCATGGTTCCAATGTGTTCTATATACAGTATATCTGTCATCTGATATGCTTAGTCTGTCTTTATGAACATAACCATAGGGAATGAAAAATTTTGATTTGTATCACCGCCACAGGCTCTTCACTGCTATCTCTGCCTCAGTTTTGTCCCTCTCCAATCCCGTCTCTAGAAAGAGGCCAGAGTGATCTTTTCTTAAACAAGTGAACTGTCAAACCCAGTTTGAATCCTGGGCTGTGGTTGCCATAACTTAATCTGGTGTATAAAGCTCAGTGTCTTCTGGCCTGGCCACCTCTTGAACCTCTCTACATTTCTCACTAACTGAGTCTAGGCTCTAGGCACTGCAACTATCCAGTTTACCAACTCCTATCCAAAGCCTTTGACTGTGTGGACCACAATAAACTGTGGAAAATTCTGAAAGAGATGGGAATACCAGACCACCTAATCTG
>SJYW01023764.1:0-38087 GCA_006410735.1 Raphicerus campestris | reverse complement strand
GCTAGAAGTATAAATTATACCTAGTTTTTCTTCTTAATATTAATATATGTGAATCATTTTTTTGCTCTGCATTTTAGAGATTTAATTTACTAAAAAGTAAACCTACTATTTTGAGACTACATTATAATCAAAACTTTAATTTGCCTATAATTCTTTGTTGGAAAGATAGTTTTTAAAACTATTAAAATTACAGTTGCTTAATACTGTATAAATTGTATATTTGAGAAAATATGCACATAGATGGAAAATATTTGCCTCTTAGAAAAGCAAAATTCTTTATTCATTTAGATATCTTATTGCTTATTTGTGGAGTCATTTTTGTTTTCCAAAATAAAAGGAAAAGTCATATTTGTGTGTCTAACTTAAATGAGAAGCATGTAGTTAAGGCCTTCTGAAATACTGTATTTTAAAATCATTTTGTAAATTATGAAGGAAAAATGTATATGCTTCCTTTCTTCTCTGGAAGTAACACTAAATACTTAAGTACATTGTAATCTGATTTTAAAATATTCTTTTAAATGACTAAGATTAGACAATAATACTTTTTATTATGTACTGAAAATTTTTGAAACTTAAATTTCTGACATAGTTGTCTAATTTAAAGGCTCTAGAGTTTTGCTTTAAATTACCTAGTTAAATTTAGATACTTGAGAACTTTAAGGAATTGACACAAACTATCCATTTATCAAATAATGATTAAGTACAGCCTACCTGAACCATACCTCTTAGGTGCTGTGGTTGATGAAAAAAGAAGAATAAGTAAAACATATGCTATTTCAATCCCTTGTGGTCTGATACGGAGGACAGAGTAATATATGTAGCTATGATACTGTATAAACAAATAAAATACTTGCTGTGTATGTAATAAACATTAGGTATATGACTGGCATTAAATAAAGACCTTTTAAGATAAAACTATGCAGTATTCCTTAGAGGGAATGAGGATTCAATTAGCTCTTAATGGAAATTAAGATTTTTGGATGTAGAAAAAAGATGAAAGAATAGATTTAGGGTAGTTTGGCACTCATTTTCTATCATCCAGTTAGTACTTATTTATTGATTATACGCTGTGTGTCAGCCACTTTGCTGGAGCTGGAAGATACATCTGTGAATAAGACTTTACTGTCATAGGAGAGAGAACAAATAATAAACAAGTTAATGAACAAATAAGGTGATTCAGATAGTAATAAATGCTTGGAAGAAAACAGTATAGGATAATGTTATGAGAGGGGAGAATTTATAAGGAAACTGGTAATAGTGTGTTTAGAGGAGATATGTGAAGAAGTGACACTTGATTTGAATGAAGAGAAGTAGCCAGTTTGAGATCTAGGTCATAACATTATATGGTAAGGAAATATCAAGAGCAAAGGCCTTGAGAAGGGAATGATGTTTGTGAATTATTGAAACAAATAAAAGGCCACAGTGGCTGGAGCAAAATGACTGAAGGAGAGAATGAAGGTTGCAAATGCCAAAAGTATCCAGCTTTCCAATCACATAGGTCCCTGTATGTTGTAGTCAGAAATTTGGTTTTAATTTTGTTTGGTGAAAATATGCTGCAGAGTTTTAAACAGAGTAACAGCATGATACAGCTTAGGGTTTTATGTTTTGTTTTGTTTTGATGGCAGCATTCAAGTAAAATGTTTACTTTTTAGGTTTTAACTTATTTTTAAATGTGGTGAAATATACATAATAAAAACTTAGACTTTACCCATTTTAAAGTGTACACTTCACTGTCATTAAGTACATTCCCTATGCTTTGCAAGCATTACAGCATCCATCTCTGGAACTCATCTCATCTTGCTATACTGTACCCGTTCCTCCCTTCTCCCAACCCCTGGCAGCCAGCATTGTACTTTCGTTTGCCATGAATTTGTCTACTCTATGCATCTCATATTAGTAGAATTGTATAGTATTGTCGTTTGGTTCCTGGCTTTTCTTTTTCCCCACTTAGCATAATATCTTCAGGTTTCATCCGTGTTGTAGCATATGTTAGACTTTCCTTCCTTTTTAAGGCAGAGTTTTCCAGTGGTCATGTATGGATGTGAGAGTTGGACTGTAAAGAAAGCTGAGTGTTGAAGAATTGATGCTTTTGAACTGTGGTGTTGGAGAAGACTCTTGCAAGTCCCTTGGACTGCAAGGAGATCCAACCAGTCCATCCTAAAGGAGATCAGTCCTGGGTGTTCATTGGAAGGACTGATGCTGAAGCTGAAACTCCAGTACTTTGGCCACCTCATGCGAAGAGTTGACTCACTGGAAAAGACCGTGATGCTGGGAGGAATTGAGGGCAGGAGGAGGAGGGGACAACAGAGGATGAGATGGTTGGATGGCATCACCAACTCAATGCACATGAGTTTGGGTGAACTCTGGGAGTTGGTGATGGACAGGGAGGACTGACGTGCTGTAGTTTGTGGGGTTGCAGAGTCGGACATGACTGAGCGACTGAACTGAACTGAATATTTCATCGTGTGTACAGCATGTTTTACTTATTTTTTCACCGATAGGTAGCCACTGAGTTGCTTCCACCTTTTGGTTTTGTGTGTAATGCTGCTTGTCCCTGCTTTTGTATTCTTTAGGCTATGTATGCAGAAGTGGGATTGCTGGGTCATATGACACATGGATGAGCCATATGAGATATAGGTCATATTTTAATTTTTTAAGAAACGTCCATACTGCTTTCCTTAGTGGCTGCACAATTTTATATTTCCACCCACAGTGCAGAAAGGTCTAAATTTCTCTGTGTCCTTGCCAACAGTAATTTTCTCGGTCTTTTGATAGTAGCCATCCTCATGGGGGTGAGGTGGTGTTTCCTCATTTGGCATTTCCTTGATGCTTAGTCTCTTTTGTATGTTATTAGTTATTTTATATCTTATCTGGCAAAATAGCTATTTAGTAGTTTGCCCCATTTTGAATTATTTATTTCTTCTTATTATTGAGTTATAGGAGTTTTTTTCATATGTATTTTGGTTATTAACCCCTTATCCTGGTATATGATTTGCAAGTATTTTCTCCCATTCTGTGGATTGCCTTTTTTACTGTGTTGATTATGTTCTTTGACACATAGAAGTTTTAAATTTTGATAGTTAAAAATTTTAAGTTTATGTTGATGCTTTAAGTTGTAAATTTTTTAAGTGTTTTTTTCTTTTGTTACCTGTGCTTGTAGTGTCATATCAAAGAAGTCATTGCCAAATTGGAGGTTAGGAAGCTTTTCACCTATGTCTTCTTCTAAGAGTTTTATATTTGTCTGTGTTATATGTACATCTTTAATCCATTTGAGTCAATTTTTATACATGGTCTAAAATAAAGGTCCAACTTCATTATTTTGCACATGGCTATCCAGTTTTCTGTACAGCATAAGCGTTGTTTTTAAAAGAATGAATGAACTGGGGCGTATTATTATGAATTATAGTCCAGCTTAGTTAGGACTCCACACTTTCACTACTGAGGGTCTGAAATCAATCCCTGTTTGGGGAACTAAGATCCCACAAGCTGCAGAGCACAGGTAACAAGAAGCAGGGTTGGGAGGAGGTGGAGAATGAATTGTGTTAGGGTCAGCATTTGGAGCAAGAAAGGAAGCAGGCATATCAAGGAAGATGCTCCTGCAGTATTCCAGGCAAGAGGTGAAGGTGGCTGAGACTGATGTGATTAGCAGTGGTGACAGAGAGATGGAATGTGGTATGTTTAAGAGTTAAAGCAGCAGAACTTGCTTCCATGAGTTTGATTTGGAAGTGAGGGAAAGGTAAATCAGGAAATAATCCTGGGGTTATATTTCAGGGGGCTTTGTTGTTTGTTGTTCAGTCACTAAGTCTTCTGCCACTTTAAGGGGACTTAGGAATTATTTATGGAAGTAAGGAAAAATGAGGTAGGGATCGGGCAAGAGTTTTTATTGACTGTGGGTCAGTAAAATCAAGAGTTCTGTGTTAGAAATGGTGAATTTGAAATGCTCATTGGGTGTCCCAGTGAAGACTTTAGTTTGACAGTTTACTGTGTGGGTGGAAAGTACAGGGAACCAAACGTAGGGATGGAGGTATAGGAATCAGCAGCATGCAGGTGAGAGTCTAAAGTCATTGGATTTATGCAATAATTTTGATAGAAGACCTGAGCTCTGGGAAAATACAGAGTTTAGAGGTAGTTCAAGGAGGAGGCAGTGGGAAAGGAGACAATGAAGAAGCAGCTGCTAAGCAGGAGACAAACTGGGAATGTGCTATGTGGTATTGAGGAAGATAAATGGTTTAAGAACCTTACGGTGCTTATAGTGGTCACCTTGCTACTTGCATGTGGTCCTAACTTCCTGTGTTATACTGTAAACTCCCTGTGGCCAGTTTCATGATTCTTTGTATTCCTCGTGTATAGTAGCCTGGAATTNTTTTTTGCTCTGCATTTTAGAGATTTAATTTACTAAAAAGTAAACCTACTATTTTGAGACTACATTATAATCAAAACTTTAATTTGCCTATAATTCTTTGTTGGAAAGATAGTTTTTAAAACTATTAAAATTACAGTTGCTTAATACTGTATAAATTGTATATTTGAGAAAATATGCACATAGATGGAAAATATTTGCCTCTTAGAAAAGCAAAATTCTTTATTCATTTAGATATCTTATTGCTTATTTGTGGAGTCATTTTTGTTTTCCAAAATAAAAGGAAAAGTCATATTTGTGTGTCTAACTTAAATGAGAAGCATGTAGTTAAGGCCTTCTGAAATACTGTATTTTAAAATCATTTTGTAAATTATGAAGGAAAAATGTATATGCTTCCTTTCTTCTCTGGAAGTAACACTAAATACTTAAGTACATTGTAATCTGATTTTAAAATATTCTTTTAAATGACTAAGATTAGACAATAATACTTTTTATTATGTACTGAAAATTTTTGAAACTTAAATTTCTGACATAGTTGTCTAATTTAAAGGCTCTAGAGTTTTGCTTTAAATTACCTAGTTAAATTTAGATACTTGAGAACTTTAAGGAATTGACACAAACTATCCATTTATCAAATAATGATTAAGTACAGCCTACCTGAACCATACCTCTTAGGTGCTGTGGTTGATGAAAAAAGAAGAATAAGTAAAACATATGCTATTTCAATCCCTTGTGGTCTGATATGGAGGACAGAGTAATATATGTAGCTATGATACTGTATAAACAAATAAAATACTTGCTGTGTATGTAATAAACATTAGGTATATGACTGGCATTAAATAAAGACCTTTTAAGATAAAACTATGCAGTATTCCTTAGAGGGAATGAGGATTCAATTAGCTCTTAATGGAAATTAAGATTTTTGGATGTAGAAAAAAGATGAAAGAATAGATTTAGGGTGGTTTGGCACTCATTTTCTATCATCCAGTTAGTACTTATTTATTGATTATACGCTGTGTGTCAGCCACTTTGCTGGAGCTGGAAGATACATCTGTGAATAAGACTTTACTGTCATAGGAGAGAGAACAAATAATAAACAAGTTAATGAACAAATAAGGTGATTCAGATAGTAATAAATGCTTGGAAGAAAACAGTATAGGATAATGTTATGAGAGGGGAGAATTTATAAGGAAACTGGTAATAGTGTGTTTAGAGGAGATATGTGAAGAAGTGACACTTGATTTGAATGAAGAGAAGTAGCCAGTTTGAGATCTAGGTCATAACATTATATGGTAAGGAAATATCAAGAGCAAAGGCCTTGAGAAGGGAATGATGTTTGTGAATTATTGAAACAAATAAAAGGCCACAGTGGCTGGAGCAAAATGACTGAAGGAGAGAATGAAGGTTGCAAATGCCAAAAGTATCCAGCTTTCCAATCACATAGGTCCCTGTATGTTGTAGTCAGAAATTTGGTTTTAATTTTGTTTGGTGAAAATATGCTGCAGAGTTTTAAACAGAGTAACAGCATGATACAGCTTAGGGTTTTATGTTTTGTTTTGTTTTGATGGCAGCATTCAAGTAAAATGTTTACTTTTTAGGTTTTAACTTATTTTTAAATGTGGTGAAATATACATAATAAAAACTTAGACTTTACCCATTTTAAAGTGTACACTTCACTGTCATTAAGTACATTCCCTATGCTTTGCAAGCATTACAGCATCCATCTCTGGAACTCATCTCATCTTGCTATACTGTACCCGTTCCTCCCTTCTCCCAACCCCTGGCAGCCAGCATTGTACTTTCGTTTGCCATGAATTTGTCTACTCTATGCATCTCATATTAGTAGAATTGTATAGTATTGTCGTTTGGTTCCTGGCTTTTCTTTTTCCCCACTTAGCATAATATCTTCAGGTTTCATCCGTGTTGTAGCATATGTTAGACTTTCCTTCCTTTTTAAGGCAGAGTTTTCCAGTGGTCATGTATGGATGTGAGAGTTGGACTGTAAAGAAAGCTGAGTGTTGAAGAATTGATGCTTTTGAACTGTGGTGTTGGAGAAGACTCTTGCAAGTCCCTTGGACTGCAAGGAGATCCAACCAGTCCATCCTAAAGGAGATCAGTCCTGGGTGTTCATTGGAAGGACTGATGCTGAAGCTGAAACTCCAGTACTTTGGCCACCTCATGCGAAGAGTTGACTCGCTGGAAAAGACCGTGATGCTGGGAGGAATTGAGGGCAGGAGGAGGAGGGGACAACAGAGGATGAGATGGTTGGATGGCATCACCAACTCAATGCACATGAGTTTGGGTGAACTCTGGGAGTTGGTGATGGACAGGGAGGACTGACGTGCTGTAGTTTGTGGGGTCGCAGAGTTGGACATGACTGAGCGACTGAACTGAACTGAATATTTCATCGTGTGTACAGCATGTTTTACTTATTTTTTCACCGATAGGTAGCCACTGAGTTGCTTCCACCTTTTGGTTTTGTGTGTAATGCTGCTTGTCCCTGCTTTTGTATTCTTTAGGCTATGTATGCAGAAGTGGGATTGCTGGGTCATATGACACATGGATGAGCCATATGAGATATAGGTCATATTTTAATTTTTTAAGAAACGTCCATACTGCTTTCCTTAGTGGCTGCACAATTTTATATTTCCACCCACAGTGCAGAAAGGTCTAAATTTCTCTGTGTCCTTGCCAACAGTAATTTTCTCGGTCTTTTGATAGTAGCCATCCTCATGGGGGTGAGGTGGTGTTTCCTCATTTGGCATTTCCTTGATGCTTAGTCTCTTTTGTATGTTATTAGTTATTTTATATCTTATCTGGCAAAATAGCTATTTAGTAGTTTGCCCCATTTTGAATTATTTATTTCTTCTTATTATTGAGTTATAGGAATTTTTTTCATATGTATTTTGGTTATTAACCCCTTATCCTGGTATATGATTTGCAAGTATTTTCTCCCATTCTGTGGATTGCCTTTTTTACTGTGTTGATTATGTTCTTTGACACATAGAAGTTTTAAATTTTGATAGTTAAAAATTTTAAGTTTATGTTGATGCTTTAAGTTGTAAATTTTTTAAGTGTTTTTTTCTTTTGTTACCTGTGCTTGTAGTGTCATATCAAAGAAGTCATTGCCAAATTGGAGGTTAGGAAGCTTTTCACCTATGTCTTCTTCTAAGAGTTTTATATTTGTCTGTGTTATATGTACATCTTTAATCCATTTGAGTCAATTTTTATACATGGTCTAAAATAAAGGTCCAACTTCATTATTTTGCACATGGCTATCCAGTTTTCTGTACAGCATAAGCGTTGTTTTTAAAAGAATGAATGAACTGGGGCGTATTATTATGAATTATAGTCCAGCTTAGTTAGGACTCCACACTTTCACTACTGAGGGTCTGAAATCAATCCCTGTTTGGGGAACTAAGATCCCACAAGCTGCAGAGCACAGGTAACAAGAAGCAGGGTTGGGAGGAGGTGGAGAATGAATTGTGTTAGGGTCAGCATTTGGAGCAAGAAAGGAAGCAGGCATATCAAGGAAGATGCTCCTGCAGTATTCCAGGCAAGAGGTGAAGGTGGCTGAGACTGATGTGATTAGCAGTGGTGACAGAGAGATGGAATGTGGTATGTTTAAGAGTTAAAGCAGCAGAACTTGCTTCCATGAGTTTGATTTGGAAGTGAGGGAAAGGTAAATCAGGAAATAATCCTGGGGTTATATTTCAGGGGGCTTTGTTGTTTGTTGTTCAGTCACTAAGTCTTCTGCCACTTTAAGGGGACTTAGGAATTATTTATGGAAGTAAGGAAAAATGAGGTAGGGATCGGGCAAGAGTTTTTATTGACTGTGGGTCAGTAAAATCAAGAGTTCTGTGTTAGAAATGGTGAATTTGAAATGCTCATTGGGTGTCCCAGTGAAGACTTTAGTTTGACAGTTTACTGTGTGGGTGGAAAGTACAGGGAACCAAACGTAGGGATGGAGGTATAGGAATCAGCAGCATGCAGGTGAGAGTCTAAAGTCATTGGATTTATGCAATAATTTTGATAGAAGACCTGAGCTCTGGGAAAATACAGAGTTTAGAGGTAGTTCAAGGAGGAGGCAGTGGGAAAGGAGACAATGAAGAAGCAGCTGCTAAGCAGGAGACAAACTGGGAATGTGCTATGTGGTATTGAGGAAGATAAATGGTTTAAGAACCTTACGGTGCTTATAGCGGTCACCTTGCTACTTGCATGTGGTCCTAACTTCCTGTGTTATACTGTAAACTCCCTGTGGCCAGTTTCATGATTCTTTGTATTCCTCGTGTATAGTAGCCTGGAATTGCCTGGCATAAGCAGATGTTGGAATTTTTCTTTGCCATGTGAGCACTGCTCGTCCTCTGCCAATGATCAGGCACTGTTCTATATGCTGGAGATAATAAGGATAATTTACTCAAGGTCAGAGCAATCTGGAGTGGAAGACAGGTTTGTAAATACCTAATTAAAATGGTATTATACAGAATGGCACAGTATAATAAGTACCACAGAAGAGGTGTACGTGCCTTTGGGTTTTTGGTACTTTGGAGGGAAAACAGATACAGAGTCAGAAAAGGTTTTATCAAGTTAAATCCTGAGTTTTGCTTTGAAGGATTTATAAGATAGGCAAGATAGAATAAGAAATGATAATGCTTCCTGGCTGAGAGAATTTCAGATTTTCATTTCAGAAAACTAACCCTGTTGAGATATTGTTGAGAATAATGAGATTAATGGAAAGACATTTGATTGGAGGCTATTGTAATCATCAGGGAGCGTCCCGGGCACTAGTGGTAAAGAACACGCCTGCCAGTGTAGGAGGTGTAAGAGAGGCTGGCTCCATCCCTGGGTTGGGAATGTCCCCTGGAGGATGAGATGGCAACCCACTCCAGTTTTCTTGCCTGGAGGATCCCCATGGACAGAGGAGCCTGATGGGCTACAGTCCATAGGGTCGCAAAGAGCTGGACATGACTGCGGTGACTGAGCGCACATATTGTAATAATTGAAGCCATGAGGCTGGGCTCCTGAGGCATTGGAAAATGTTATAGAAGGAAACAGCTTGAGAGGTGTTAGAGGGGTAGATGGATCATACCTGTTCTACTGAAAGTGAAGAATGATGAGGAAGGAAGAATCCGATATGGTTGATATTTCTAGCTTCAGTAACTAGGTAAATAGCAATGATATTACCAATCAAGGTAGAGAAGGAAAGAATGACCTGTGAATAAGGGTCTAATTTAATAANCGGTCACCTTGCTACTTGCATGTGGTCCTAACTTCCTGTGTTATACTGTAAACTCCCTGTGGCCAGTTTCATGATTCTTTGTATTCCTCATGTATAGTAGCCTGGAATTGCCTGGCATAAGCAGATGTTGGAATTGTTTCTTTGCCATGTGAGCACTGCTCATCCTCTGCCAATGATCAGGCACTGTTCTATATGCTGGAGATAATAAGGATAATTTACTCAAGGTCAGAGCAATCTGGAGTGGAAGACAGGTTTGTAAATACCTAATTAAAATGGTGTTATACAGAATGGCACAGTATAATAAGTACCACAGAAGAGGTGTACGTGCCTTTGGGTTTTTGGTACTTTGGAGGGAAAACAGATACAGAGTCAGAAAAGGTTTTATCAAGTTAAATCCTGAGTTTTGCTTTGAAGGATTTATAAGATAGGCAAGATAGAATAAGAAACGATAATGCTTCCTGGCTGAGAGAATTTCAGATTTTCATTTCAGAAAACTAACCCTGTTGAGATATTGTTGAGAATAATGAGATTAATGGAAAGACATTTGATTGGAGGCTATTGTAATCATCAGGGAGCGTCCCGGGCACTAGTGGTAAAGAACACGCCTGCCAGTGTAGGAGGTGTAAGAGAGGCTGGCTCCATCCCTGGGTCGGGAATGTCCCCTGGAGGATGAGATGGCAACCCACTCCAGTTTTCTTGCCTGGAGGATCCCCATGGACAGAGGAGCCTGATGGGCTACAGTCCATAGGGTCGCAAAGAGCTGGACATGACTGCGGTGACTGAGCGCACATATTGTAATAATTGAAGCCATGAGGCTGGGCTCCTGAGGCATTGGAAAATGTTATAGAAGGAAACAGCTTGAGAGGTGTTAGAGGGGTAGATGGATCATACCTGTTCTACTGAAAGTGAAGAATGATGAGGAAGGAAGAATCCGATATGGTTGATATTTCTAGCTTCAGTAACTAGGTAAATAGCAATGATATTACCAATCAAGGTAGAGAAGGAAAGAATGACCTGTGAATAAGGGTCTAATTTAATAAATGTGTTATATCCCATCCACAAAAATTCTATTTGATAATGGTACACTGTTAAGTAAAATAAACAGTATAAAATAAACACAGTATAGTATGACTCCTTTATACACATGTACTTAAATATTTATATGTACATATACATATTTCTATATATATACATATATACCACAGATACCATTTATGTTTTTATAAGTTTAGACAAATGTAAGGACAAGTACATAAAATATTAATAGTGGTATGGCTTATACTGAAAATTCTTCCTGTGTTTCCACTGTTGCTTCCTTATTTAGGTGTTGCATCTTTTTTTTGTGTGCTACGTATATTACATTTATACAAAGCACCCCCCCCAAAAAAAGGACAGTAGTATATGTCTTATCTATTTAGATATCTGTGCATTGTGTGCATCTTGAAAAATAATGATAGAAAGGGTGTTTTCTTTGCAGAACACATTTTTCCCTCTCTTCGTAACTTCATTCATACTGTTTTCCACAATGACCTTTCCTCTTTATGCTTTCACCCTTTATTTAAGGCTCATCTTTATGCTCTAGCTCTCTGTTGGTACTTTTTTCCATCTTGAGGAACTGATAGTTATCTTGACTTCTACTGAATTATGACAGTACGTGTATTCTTATGTCCTAACTGTACTCATATTGCTTATCTATTGGTATGTAATAATTCCCAGAAATGTTACAGCTTGAAACAACACAGATTTACTATCTTGCAGTTTCTTTAGTTGGCCATCTAGGCACAGCTCAACTGAATCCTCTACTGCAAGTTTTATAAGTCTGCAGTAAAGTTATTACACAAACTGTGTTCTTGCTGGAGGCTGGAGTCCTCTTTTAAGCTCACGTGGTTGTTGGCAGAATTCAGTTCCTTTCACCCTGAGGACTGAGATCCCCTTTTTCTTGCTGGCTGATCACTAAGATCACTAAGATCTAATCTCAGCACCCAGAGGCTGTCCTAGCCGGTTGTCACATGGCCCTGTCACACCATAGCAGCTTACTTTTTCAAGGCTGGCTGGAGAATCTCTCGTGGGCCAAGATAGAGCTTACATAATGTGGCATATCACAGAAGTGTGTGTCCCATCACCTTTGCTATATTAGTTCAGTTCAGTTACTCAGTCATGTCCAACTCTTTGTGACCCCATGAACCACAGCACACTAGTCCTCCCGGTCCATCACCAACTCCCAGAGTCCACCCAAACCCATGTCCACTGAGTCGGTGATGCCGTCCAACTATCTCATCTTCTGTTGTCCCTTTCTCTTCCTGCCCTCAATCTTTGCCAGTATCAGGGTCTTTTCTAAATTGGTCACCCCTTCACATCAGGTGGCCAAAGATTTGGAGTTTCAGCCTCAATATCAGTCCTTCCAATGAACACCCAGGACTGATCTCCTTGAGGATGGACTGGTTGGATCTCCTTGCAGTCCAAAGGACTCTCAAGAGCATCAATTCTTTGGTGCTCAGCTTTCTTCACAGTCTAACTCTCACATCCATACATGACCCCTGGAAAAATCATAGCCTTGACTAGACAGATCTTTGTTGGCAAAGTAATGTCTCTGGTATTTAATTAGCTATCTAGGTGTTAGTCATAACTTTTCTTCCAAGGAGTAAGTTTCTTTTTATTTCATGGCTGCAGCCTCCATCTGCAGTGATTTTGGAAGCCCCCAAAATAAAGTCTGACACTGTTTCCCCATCTATTTCCCATGAAGTGATGGGACCAGATTCCATGATCTTTGTTTTCTGAATGTTGAGCTTTAAGCCAACTTTTTCACTCTCTTCTTTCACTTTCATGAAGAGGCTCTTGAGTTCTTTTCACTTTCTGCTATAAGAGTGGTGTCATCTGCAAATCTCAGGTAGTAACAAAGAGGAAGGGACTAGAATAACTTTGAAGGTGCTTGTTTGGGGACTGGAAGGATGGCGTGCCATTGACTCTTCAATTAATATTTGAGTGCTGTGAGGCAGTATATTGATGTTAAATTCACGATGTGGTTTTTGATCCCTAGAGAGAAACTTAGAAGCACAAACCAGTATTTCACATCTGCATTCATGAAAGTTGTTGCTTTCTCTGCAGTGTCATAGGAAGTTATTCATTATCAGGTTTTAAATTGCACTCGGGATTGTTTTTATCTCTGTGTCTGAATGTGTACCGTTTAATAGCATTTGAAAAAAATACCTTGATGATGTTAGTCAAAAATCATAGATAGGACATTTTGTTAACTTCTAAAGTGACTGGGAGGTAACTTGTGGATAATGGTGAAAGGTCTGACAGACCTGGAACCAAACTATAAATAGTGTTATATGAACATAATGGGCTTCCCTGGTGGCTCAGAGGTTAAAGCATCTGCCTCCAATGCGGGAGACCCAGGTTCGATCCCTGGGTTGGGAAGATCCCCTGGAGAAGGAAATGGCAATCCACTCCAGTATTCTTGCCTGGAGAATCCCATGGACAGAGAAGCCTAGTAGGTTACAGTCCACGGGGTCGCAAGGAGTCGGACACGACAGCGACTTCACCTCACCTCACCTTACCTCATAAACTTAATAGATAAATGGAAAAAGTGGTAGAAGAGCACAAAGCCTTTTTATTTTCCTTAGACATTTTGTGTTTTCCTTCCTTTTAATAACTGCTTATTGTAAAATCTAAAAGAATAGAAAAATGTGAGGAAAAGGACACAGAGCTGACTTTCTAGAGAAGAGAGACAAACCATTTTTTGTAAAGGGCCAGATAGTCAGCATTTTGGAGTTTGCAGGCATATAATCTCTGTCTCTACTACTCAACTTAATGTAGTATTCCAATATGATTGGGCTTCCCTGGTGACTCAGACAGTAAAGAATCTGCTTGCAGTGCAGAAGACCTGGGTTCGATCCCTGGGTTGGGAAGATCCTCTGGAGAAGAGAATGGCTATCCACACCAGTATTCTTGCCTAGAGAATTCCCACGGACAGAGGAAGTACTATGCAACTTAGTGTCATATGACAATACAATGACAGCCGTAGATAATAGTTCAACAGATAAGTATGCCATGGCTTTGTTCCAGTAAAACTTTATTACAGAAATAGTTGATAGGCCTCATTTGTCTCATGTGCAGCAATGCTAGTAATTCTGACCTTGTTTTAGGTACCTGAAAATTTGATATATCTTCTTTAATATTTTACCCAAATTCATATTATACAAAATACTCTTCAAAAACTTTTTCCATTTAATATATTGTGGAAAAACTATTCTATTATCTCATTATGGACTTCCCAGGTGGCTCAGTGGTAAAGAATCCACCTGTCAATGCAGGAGAGGTACATTTGATCCCTAGGTTGGCAAGATAAACAGGAGGAGGACATGGCAACCTACTTCAGTTATTCTTACCTGGAAAATTCCATGGACAGAAGAGCCTGGTGGGCTAAGTCGTAGGGTCACAAAGAGTCAGGCACTACTGAGTGACTGAGTTCACAGGCATACAGGCTATTGCATTATATGATTGTATATTTTTGTTTTTTCAGTTTTTCACTTTTAATAATATAAGATATTATAGGGAACTCCTTTGTACGCACTCACATATTTCTGCATCTGTGAGAAAATGTTCATATATGATGACTGCTTTATATCAAAGTCTCTGCATATTAAATTTACATTTTTGATAAAGCAGTTGCAGTAAAGCGGCAGAAGAACCCTATGGAGTGTCTGTAGACATGCCATTGGTGATAACTGTTGGGTATAACTTTTATAGGTGGGAATTATCTAATTTCAGTTTAGCTACCCTTGCTATTTACATAAAAAGCGTAATNAATTTACATTTTTGATAAAGCAGTTGCAGTAAAGCGGCAGAAGAACCCTATGGAGTGTCTGTAGACATGCCATTGGTGATAACTGTTGGGTATAACTTTTATAGGTGGGAATTATCTAATTTCAGTTTAGCTACCCTTGCTATTTACATAAAAAGCATAATCCTAGCCCTGACCATCCTGTCTTTCCAATTCATTTTGAACTGTGGAGTTCAGAAGACCTTTATTTAACATATTTCAGAAGTCTCCCATTTATATGAAATGAATCATTCTGTTGGTATTTGATAGGTATTATGGAAGCATTTACCAACACTGAGTCAATTGTTTATATTTTCAAGGTAATTCTTTGCATCATTTAAATATGTATGATCATTACTAATGTTCCTTGTAAATCACTATGTGGAGAGGTCTGTAGTAGCACCCAAGCTAATCATCTCTTAAACCTCTGACTTCTGTTACCATAAATCAGTTTAAAAATACTTGTTTTTTACAAGATGATTTATATGTATGCATTTTTTTATGTACCCTTGCTGAACACTAATTGTGTTGTGCATAACAGTAGTTATTTCTTTTAGATGTTCTTAACTATCTTACTATATAAATACTCCACTACTTAAAAAATTTCATTTTATTTTTAATGGGCATTTGATAGTTGCTAGTGTTTGGCTTCCCTGGTGGCTCAGACGGTAAAACTTCTGCCTGCAATGTGGGAGACCCAGGTTTGCTCCCTGAGTCCGAAAGATCCTCTAGAGAAGGAAATGACAACCACTCCAATACTCTTGCCTGGAAAATCCCATAGATGGAGGAGCCTGGTAGGCTACAGTCCATTGGGTTGCAAAGAGTCTGGACTGAGTGACTAAACTAGTGTTTGGCTAAAGTTGCTGTAATCATTCTTTGAAATATGTTTTGTGTTTATGAGAGTCTAAGTTTCATATCCTTGCCAAATTTTAATACTATTTTTGTAAATATAGTGATTCTGGTGAGTTGTAGTATATTTTTTTTTATGGCATTAGTTTGTATTTCCGTGATGATTAATAATCCTGAACACCTAAAAACCTTTTCATGAAGTTATTTGCNAGTTCACAAGCATACAGGCTATTGCATTATATGATTGTATATTTTTGTTTTTTCAGTTTTTCACTTTTAATAATATAAGATATTATAGGGAACTCCTTTGTACGCACTCACATATTTCTGCATCTGTGAGAAAATGTTCATATATGATGACTGCTTTATATCAAAGTCTCTGCATATTAAATTTACATTTTTGATAAAGCAGTTGCAGTAAAGCGGCAGAAGAACCCTATGGAGTGTCTGTAGACATGCCATTGGTGATAACTGTTGGGTATAACTTTTATAGGTGGGAATTATCTAATTTCAGTTTAGCTACCCTTGCTATTTACATAAAAAGCATAATCCTAGCCCTGACCATCCTGTCTTTCCAATTCATTTTGAACTGTGGAGTTCAGAAGACCTTTATTTAACATATTTCAGAAGTCTCCCATTTATATGAAATGAATCATTCTGTTGGTATTTGATAGGTATTATGGAAGCATTTACCAACACTGAGTCAATTGTTTATATTTTCAAGGTAATTCTTTGCATCATTTAAATATGTATGATCATTACTAATGTTCCTTGTAAATCACTATGTGGAGAGGTCTGTAGTAGCACCCAAGCTAATCATCTCTTAAACCTCTGACTTCTGTTACCATAAATCAGTTTAAAAATACTTGTTTTTTACAAGATGATTTATATGTATGCATTTTTTTATGTACCCTTGCTGAACACTAATTGTGTTGTGCATAACAGTAGTTATATCTTTTAGATATTCTTAACTATCTTACTATATAAATACTCCACTACTTAAAAATTTTCATTTTATTTTTAATGGGCATTTGATAGTTGCTAGTGTTTGGCTTCCCTCGTGGCTCAGACGGTAAAACTTCTGCCTGCAATGTGGGAGACCCAGGTTTGATCCCTGAGTCCGAAAGATCCTCTAGAGAAGGAAATGACAACCACTCCAATACTCTTGCCTGGAAAATCCCATAGATGGAGGAGCCTGGTAGGCTACAGTCCATTGGGTTGCAAAGAGTCTGGACTGAGTGACTAAACTAGTGTTTGGCTAAAGTTGCTGTAATCATTCTTTGAAATATGTTTTGTGTTTATGAGAGTCTAAGTTTCATATCCTTGCCAAATTTTAATACTATTTTTGTAAATATAGTGATTCTGGTGAGTTGTAGTATATTTTTTTTTATGGCATTAGTTTGTATTTCCGTGATGATTAATAATCCTGAACACCTAAAAACCTTTTCATGAAGTTATTTGCCATTTGGAAATGTTTTGTCCATGTGTTTTGTGTAGTTTGGTACTTTTTGTTATTGTGATTATTGCCTTTCCTTTGAGATATAATTCACTTGTTTAAGTATTTTAAATATAATACTTTATATTTGGTAAAGTATATAATACTAAATATAAATATTCTTCCTTTCTTAAGTTTGCCTATTAATTCTCTTGACGCTGCCTTTGTTGCTGTTTTTTGGTTGCTCAGTCATGTCCGACTATGTGACCCCATAGACTGCAGCCTGCCAGGCTTCCCTGTCCTTCACTACCTCCTGGAGCTTGCTCAAACTCATGTCCATTGAGTCAGTGATGCCATCCAACCATTTTGTCCTCTGTCATCCCCTTCTCCTCCTGCCTTCCATCTTTTCCAGCATCAGGGTCTTTTCTAATGAGTCGGCTCTTCGCATCAGGTGGCCAAAGTATTGGCACTTCAGATCAGTCCTTCCAATGAATATTCTGGACTGATTTCCTTTAGGATTGACTTTTGGTTTGATCTCCTTGCAGTCCAAGCGACTCTCAAGAGTCTTCTCCATCTCAACAGTTCCAAAGCATCAATTCTTCAGTGCTCAGCTTTATTTATGGTCCACCTCCCACAGGCATATGTGACTACTGGAAAAAACCAAGCTTTCACTATATGGACATTTATCGGCAAAGCAATATGTTGTCTAGGTTGGTCATAGCTTTTCTTCCAAGGAGCAAGCATCTTTTAATTTCATGGCTTCAGTCACCATCTGCAGTGAATTTGGACCCACGAACATAAAGNTCTCAGTAAAAGAGAAGAAAATAATACTTTTTCAGCATGCTATATTGAGACCTAAATAAAACTGTGTTTATAAATATCATGTAATATACACTACAGATAATATAATATATAACATATAATAACAATAAATTCTTATTTATTACAGAACATCCAGGTTGATATGCTTCCTGGAGTTACTAAGCGTATTAAAACTACATTAAATATCTTAAGCTCATTTAAAATATGAAAATATCCTAATACTTGGAATAAGCATGCTAGAAAAGTATTTCTTTGTTCCTTCTTAACTCCATCATTTTTCTTTATTTTGACAGTGAGACATGATCCTATTTCATTGGGTTTTTTACTCAATCAAGTACTGTGTGTGTCTCTTCTCCATGTATGGATAAAAACAGCCCTTCTGCAACATGTGTAATTTGTAAGAATGCAATAAATGCCTCCAAAAAACACAATCTGGACCATCACCACAAAATAAAAGCATTGTAGCTAACTATGCACAGAACCCACTAAACTAAAAGCAGCCCTTACAAAACAAACCATTCTTTTCTTAAGCAATCAGTGCAAATTGCAAAAGCAACAAACATTTTAGCCACAGATGAAGGAGCCACAGACAGTCCGCAAAAGCCTCATGTGAAATTGCCACATATTATAGAACTAGAAGAAACCATTTGTTGGTGGTAAGTGGTGACTGCATCAGAATATTCTAAGAGATACTTAGAACTCTCAGATGCATGAAAACTTATCTGAGTTGACATTTTACTAGGACAATAAGGTATTCCCATAGGGTAGAGTGTAGAATTAAGCCTATTCAATTTTGAAGTATACCATTGAGAAGTTGTGAATCTTAACAAAAGAAGGAAAGGCATATTATTTAAAAATGTAAAAATATTGCCAAGAAATAGACCGCAATTACGTATTTAAAAGACCTTCAAAAATACTTGCTCCAGAATCTGATGTGACAATAAGCCCAGAAGACTCTAAGCAATGATGTTATGAATCTTTTACAATGATTCTAGGTGTTAGGGGAATCAAGTCCAAATTTTCAGGGAATCATGTAGAAATTTGACATGAATGCTGAACAAAGCTTGGAAGAAATGTGGATAAAGCTATGAAAAATTGCTATTTGAATTTAAAGCAATTTTCTTTTAAAGACAACAAAATATAAGAGAAATCCATGAGAATGCTCAAAATAGTATAATTTGGTAAGTAATATCATGTTCGTGTATGTCAACATTGTGAAAAATAGCACAATCTTTGTTATAAATGGAGTTTTATTTTAACAGGAAATGCATGGCCTGGTGTTCACTGGCACTCATGCATTGTCTCCATAGGATTCAGAATTTCTCTTTCTGTCACCTTGTTGTTGCTGTTCAGTCGCCAAATGGTGCCTGACTCTTTGTGACCCCCATGAACTGCAGCATGCCAGGCTTCTCTGTCCACTATTCCCCAGAGTTGGCTCAAACTCACGTCCATTAGGTCAGTGACGCTATTCAACCATGTCACCCTCTGTCGCCCCCTTCTCCTCCTGCCCTCAATCTTTCCCAGCATTAGGTCTTTCCCGAAACTGGAGTGGATAGCTATTCCTTTCTCCAGGGGATCTTCCCAACCCAGGGATCAAACCCAGGTTTCCTACATTGCAAGCATATCTTTACCATCTGAGTCATCAAGGAAAGCCTTACATTCACCTAGTCTCTGTCAAATTCTCACTCTGGCTTCCTGAGGATGTTAGATATACCAAGCTAAGTGTCTTTCTTTCCTTTTCAAAAACGAAAAGAGAGAAACTGAGACACTCACCTAAGGGTTGCCTAAAATTTAAAGACAACAAAGTAAGGGGTTCAGAGAAAGACCTGGACCGAAAGTACTACTGATAAACAGATCCAGTGAGATGGATAAAACCAACCGTGTTCTGCGCTTATGTGGAAAGCAGAAGTTTACTGACCAAGTCCCATATTCCAGGTTAAGAAGGGTAAGGGAGACACAGTATGTGCACACTCATACACAACTTTCCTATGGCACACTGATCTTAAGGTGTTAAAATGAGGACCCAGGCCTCTTGCATCACAGAAAGATTCTTTACTATCTGAGCCACCAGGAAAGCCTGCATTAAGGAACATGGTGCATTCTACATGGTGACTATTTACTGTTGATATATATCTTGTGTTTTATATAACACACAGTTGCTTAATAAAAGAATCTAAGCATCAAGACAATGATGATTTCCCCAAATGATATTTAGTTGAATTTTCAGAAAGATTTGATGAATTCCTATTTAAATATAATCTTTACCTGGACTAACCAAGATACACTAGGCATTAAGTATTGAGAGTTTAATTTTTACCCAGCAGTATTTTTATAAACTCCCCATAGTGTTTAGTACTAGGAAACTTAGAGATAAGTGGAGGTACTTTTTATGCACTTGTGTATTATGTGATAGGTAAAGATGAATAAGTAAAGACAGAAAAGAGACTCTGAACTCTAAACAGGTAACTAGAAGAATTTCAGGCTAACTTCTTGTATGCCCAAATCTCAATCAGTTAGTATGATGGCCTTTTCTAATAACTGCCTCATTTATAAATGCAGAACCTACTTCCCGGGAGAGAAATATTTACTGTCATGAGCACATGTGAGTGCACACACCACTTTACTGTTGAGTACTCTGAATTATAGAGAAGGCAATTGCCATGCATGAAGCCTCAACTTTCCCATTTTCTGAGTTTTTTAGAAAGACAAAGAAAAGGAAGATTTTGTTAGAGAAGCCAAAATTCCATAGCCCTCTTGTAAGCTGCTTGTTGTGTTTGGATAAGGGGTATAACAACCAGAAAAGAGCTGGGATTAACAGAGTATTTTATTATACCTAAGAACACATGCCCAACTTCATCCCAGTTTCTCTAAAAGTTTCCAAATGGACAAAATAACAAGGCGTGACAAGGAACAATAAACATGCGAACGTTTTACTACAACCACACCTTCATAACCTGTGTATTACCCTGGCACAGCCGTCAGTACTGAAATAGCTCAAGAGTAAGGATGAGGAAGAGGAGGAGATGGAAAAGAAGGTACAACAGCTGTTACAAAAGTCAGGATGTTTCAAATTGCACAAACTAGGAAAACTCAGGAAGATACACCTTGTCACTATAATTTTCAGAGCATACTTAACAAATTAAGGAACAAAGAACCCTAATGACAAACATCATTCTCAGATAGAGCACATTCTTACTTGTAGAAGGCAGTCTGCTGTGTTTGATGGAGTAATTAGAATTAAATGAAAAAATCCCCAATCTGAAAATGTCATTAGAAAATACTCATTGTCAGACCTGAGAGTTTTGTGATAAATGTTGTTTTCTTTTGCATAATGCTTAGTGATTACCAACTTACTTTACTTTTAATAGATTTCCTTTGGTGTGCTGTGTGTTTATAAGTAAGCAGGCTGATGTTATTCATTTGGGCTGTTCCTTGCAGAGACTTCAAAGCTATTCTTAATCTCCACAATGTGCAGCACACCATTCTAAAACAGTTGCATCAATTTAACAAATTTTGGTTAATGTTATGTTAGTGATCTTGCTTTGAAATTTATCATGTATTAATTGTCTGTTTTGATATTTCTGATTCTCTGTCTCTCTCTTTCTTTCTCTCCCATGAAGCTGTGCTGTAAGTCAGGCACGTAAGTGTGAGGGACAAATTTCCTGAGTAACCCAACTGTTAGATTCAGAAATATCAGTTTGGAAGGGATTGTCAGACCTTCATTTATAAATGACAATATTCTGCAAAGGAATTCTAAAAAGACAAAAAGAACCTAAAAGTTCACATGCGATACAAACCAGACATAAACTTTCAATAATCATGCAATAGAAGGCAATAAGAAAGAACCAATAAAATCAACTGGACTTAGATATTTAGAGAAAATGCACAGAAATAATAATAAATGTGTGAAAATGGTTCAGGTTTGCTAGGGATCAAAAAATAAAATCAGAAACTACAGCCTAAAGATTTTTTTAATTTAGATTGGCAAAATCAGAATGATGGTGATCTCACATATTATATTGATAAAGATTTAAATGAGTACAATATTTTGGAAGGGAAATCAGTATGTCTACTTGAAGCAACAATTTTATTTTAGGAATTCACATGAGGGAATATGTTCCTGATGGGAAAAGAGAGAGATTTTTAAGATATGTTGCTGCCACAGTATTGTTTGTGATAAAAATACATTGAATAACCTAAATGTCCATTAGCAGACGACTGATTAGATAAATTATGGCACATCTACCTAGTTCAGGATTAGAAAAAAATTGTATNACCAAGTCCCATATTCCAGGTTAAGAAGGGTAAGGGAGACACAGTATGTGCACACTCATACACAACTTTCCTATGGCACACTGATCTTAAGGTGTTAAAATGAGGACCCAGGCCTCTTGCATCACAGAAAGATTCTTTACTATCTGAGCCACCAGGAAAGCCTGCATTAAGGAACATGGTGCATTCTACATGGTGACTATTTACTGTTGATATATATCTTGTGTTTTATATAACACACAGTTGCTTAATAAAAGAATCTAAGCATCAAGACAATGATGATTTCCCCAAATGATATTTAGTTGAATTTTCAGAAAGATTTGATGAATTCCTATTTAAATATAATCTTTACCTGGACTAACCAAGATACACTAGGCATTAAGTATTGAGAGTTTAATTTTTACCCAGCAGTATTTTTATAAACTCCCCATAGTGTTTAGTACTAGGAAACTTAGAGATAAGTGGAGGTACTTTTTATGCACTTGTGTATTATGTGATAGGTAAAGATGAATAAGTAAAGACAGAAAAGAGACTCTGAACTCTAAACAGGTAACTAGAAGAATTTCAGGCTAACTTCTTGTATGCCCAAATCTCAATCAGTTAGTATGATGGCCTTTTCTAATAACTGCCTCATTTATAAATGCAGAACCTACTTCCCGGGAGAGAAATATTTACTGTCATGAGCACATGTGAGTGCACACACCACTTTACTGTTGAGTACTCTGAATTATAGAGAAGGCAATTGCCATGCATGAAGCCTCAACTTTCCCATTTTCTGAGTTTTTTAGAAAGACAAAGAAAAGGAAGATTTTGTTAGAGAAGCCAAAATTCCATAGCCCTCTTGTAAGCTGCTTGTTGTGTTTGGATAAGGGGTATAACAACCAGAAAAGAGCTGGGATTAACAGAGTATTTTATTATACCTAAGAACACATGCCCAACTTCATCCCAGTTTCTCTAAAAGTTTCCAAATGGACAAAATAACAAGGCGTGACAAGGAACAATAAACATGCGAACGTTTTACTACAACCACACCTTCATAACCTGTGTATTACCCTGGCACAGCTGTCAGTACTGAAACAGCTCAAGAGTAAGGATGAGGAAGAGGAGGAGATGGAAAAGAAGGTACAACAGCTGTTACAAAAGTCAGGATGTTTCAAATTGCACAAACTAGGAAAACTCAGGAAGATACACCTTGTCACTATAATTTTCAGAGCATACTTAACAAATTAAGGAACAAAGAACCCTAATGACAAACATCATTCTCAGATAGAGCACATTCTTACTTGTAGAAGGCAGTCTGCTGTGTTTGATGGAGTAATTAGAATTAAATGAAAAAATCCCCAATCTGAAAATGTCATTAGAAAATACTCATTGTCAGACCTGAGAGTTTTGTGATAAATGTTGTTTTCTTTTGCATAATGCTTAGTGATTACCAACTTACTTTACTTTTAATAGATTTCCTTTGGTGTGTTGTGTGTTTATAAGTAAGCAGGCTGATGTTATTCATTTGGGCTGTTCCTTGCAGAGACTTCAAAGCTATTCTTAATCTCCACAATGTGCAGCACACCATTCTAAAACAGTTGCATCAATTTAACAAATTTTGGTTAATGTTATGTTAGTGATCTTGCTTTGAAATTTATCATGTATTAATTGTCTGTTTTGATATTTCTGATTCTCTGTCTCTCTCTTTCTTTCTCTCCCATGAAGCTGTGCTGTAAGTCAGGCACGTAAGTGTGAGGGACAAATTTCCTGAGTAACCCAACTGTTAGATTCAGAAATATCAGTTTGGAAGGGATTGTCAGACCTTCATTTATAAATGACAATATTCTGCAAAGGAATTCTAAAAAGACAAAAAGAACCTAAAAGTTCACATGCGATACAAACCAGACATAAACTTTCAATAATCATGCAATAGAAGGCAATAAGAAAGAACCAATAAAATCAACTGGACTTAGATATTTAGAGAAAATGCACAGAAATAATAATAAATGTGTGAAAATGGTTCAGGTTTGCTAGGGATCAAAAAATAAAATCAGAAACTACAGCCTAAAGATTTTTTTAATTTAGATTGGCAAAATCAGAATGATGGTGATCTCACATATTATATTGATAAAGATTTAAATGAGTACAATATTTTGGAAGGGAAATCAGTATGTCTACTTGAAGCAACAATTTTATTTTAGGAATTCACATGAGGGAATATGTTCCTGATGGGAAAAGAGAGAGATTTTTAAGATATGTTGCTGCCACAGTATTGTTTGTGATAAAAATACATTGAATAACCTAAATGTCCATTAGCAGACGACTGATTAGATAAATTATGGCACATCTACCTAGTTCAGGATTAGAAAAAAATTGTATTTATACATAGTTTATAATAAGCATAGGCATAAAAATGTCTGTTTTCACTTAGGTGGATATAACATATAATACATTTTGTAGGGAACAGAACAATTTTTATTATACTAATGCACATATTAAAATTTATGCATATACAATTAGAAAGTAATATCTTCATAAAAATGTTTCAATGTTTTAAATATTTAAATTATGCAAACCAAGTTCTTAATGGTATCACTTCTGGAGAGAAGAATGTATATATATATATATTATGCACTCACATATATATGTACACATAGTCACAATATATTCATAAATAATTAACTATTGCTTTTTTATTCTAAGCTTACAAAGCAACATTTAATTTAAAAACGTTTTTTATTTTATGTTTTGTATTTTGATACTATGGAGAATGTAAAAAGAATTTTTTTTTAATGAATGAAAAAGAATCTTTTATCCAAGATCCTCTTTTTAATCAACTTTTGTTTTAAATAAGAACAGGAATGAAGTGACTCAAGAAAAAATTAAAACAAAACAAAAACTCATTGAAAGCAGAAATAGCTTCAAGACATCTAGCTACTTGTGGCCAGATATGGATGCAAATAAGAAAGGCGTCAAATGAGATAAACTAATAAAAGAGAAGGTGACAAGAACATAAAATAATGTTACATAGAAAAAATAAGACACGGAAGAAAGAAGATAAGTTCAGAAGAATGCTAAATGAAGACATATTTAAACTTGATACGCTGTATATTTTGTTAAAACTACAGATACGATATCATAAACTGTAAGTGATGTGCCCAACTGAAGAGATGGAGAATCTTTGAAGAAAAAACTGATCAAAAGAAAATGTGTTAATATGCAGATCAGGAATGAAATCAAGTAAAAGAGAAGAAATTTGAGAAAAGATGTGGAAACAGTGCAAAAGGAGCTTAATTATGAAAGGGAAGGAAACACTGGAAATTTCTAATTGGCAAGCCACTTAAAATTTTCCCTTCTGGGTTGTTTAAAATATTGGCAAATGTTTCACACAGACACGTAAACATACATAAACATATTCGAAATGGCTCCATCAGTAGATAAGAATTAGGTTCACTAAGTTTTTTGAAATAATTTATGTCTCTGATTACCTGCCACTGTTTTGCTTTCCTTGAAATGTTCCCTAAAGGAAGTAAGGACAGGTCCTTCTGGATCACAAATACTTGGAAAGCAGGAGAGGAGGAAGAACGTGGGCAAAGAGAGATGTACATGGCTTAATCTGTTGTTATAGGACTGTTTAGATTTGAACCTATTTTCCTGTAAATGTATACATCAACCTTGTCAATTTTCAAATTAAATTGTCCAAGCCAACTATAAAATTGCATATTTTTCAAAACACCATTTTATGATTTGCATAACTTAGAATTGCAGCTTGAGAAAATTAAAAGGAACAGGGTGGTCACCAGGAAAACCTAATTATCATGAAGTGGTTATTCAAGTATTTCAATCTGTTTATGGAACTGTATCATTTAAAAATAGACAGTGGTTAAGGTTTTTGATCGTTCACTATGAAAGAATAATGAAAGGGGGGTATTTAATAGAATTAGTAACACTTGTAGCCTATCAGGCTGGTCTCCTAAAGAAATGCAATTTAGCAAAATGAGTGTGGTTGGAAACTCAGGCCAGAATAACAACTTTCTTCAGATCCACCCAAGACTTATACAGTGGCCATTTCAATTAGCATAATGGTTCAATGTTCCTTGGGAAGTGAGGTCTTTTGTTTGGGATATTTCCTAATTAAAGAAGCCTGTTTGAAGTGGGATCTAATTTTAACTTTGTAATGCCAAAATATGACTTGAAGAGTCTGTTTTTATTTCAAGATATATTGGGTTTGCATTTCCAAGTTGAGATAGCTGTCATTAAATGTCCACAAATCTCATATTTAAGACAAGAAAATGGAATGGCAGGGTATGAAGTAACTGGCATCAAAATTAGTTCTCACTTTGAGTTAATATTATTGAGTTGATCATTTGTTCTATTATTATACTTCTTATTTATAAATGAAATACAGGTAATAACAGGAATCCCCAAAGTCATCTTAAAATTACAGGAAAGTCAAGTAAGGGGAATCAAGAACTTTTTGCTGGTAAATTTTTCTTACACATCTTAATATATATCTTGGAACTTCAAGTGTGAGAGTGGCTTTTGTTGTTTCTGTTGTTGTTAAAAATTGACTGGTATTAAGACCACTTAGATGATTTCAAAGCACTCTGTAAAGTGTCCTTTAAAAAATGTTATTCACAGTCCAACTATTTGTAAGCTAAAATTGTTGCCGCCTTTTTTATAGATGAGAAAGAGACAGCTATGTAGCAACTTTCTAAGTGAGAGTCAACAGTAAGTACATAAGGCATCCGGGATAAAAATAAACAAGTCCTCTCATTTCCAGTTCATGTTATGAATCACAGTGCTCCAGACAATCGTTAAAATGCTGTAATTGTGACTGAATGTATACAAATGAGGGAGGTTTGGGAAATTATTATAAGAGACATCAGAGAAAGTATTTCTTCAAAATGTTTATCATTTATAAAGAAGCAACATTGTTTTTAGCATGTTTCTATAGATGCAGCTGGAAAATCGTGTCTCAATCAAGACTGATTTGTTAGGCAGTCTCTTGGATGAATCTCTATGAGCCCTGCTTCCTGGTATTCATGTCCTTCTGTAATCTCTGCACTTGAGTGAAAGCTGGACTTGATGACTTGCTTCTAGAGAACAGAAGTTTGCAGGGGTGATGAAATGTCACTTCTACCATCACGTTCCTTGCTCTATGGAGGCACCCCTGTGACAAGAGGGAAGCTGTCAGACAACATTCTGAAAGCCTCTGAGACTCTCAGTCTAACAACCCCAGAGGAACTGAATTTGGACAACTGTGCTAAACAGTTTGGGAGTGGATTTCCTCAGGAAAGCCTTTAGATGAAACCTCAGCTTTGACTGACCATCTAACAACAACCTCCTAAGAGACTTTTAGCCAGAAGTACCCCCCTAAATCATGCCCAGATATCTGACCTGGAGAAACTATGAGATAGTAAATATTTGCTGTTTCAAGTTGCTAAATCTGTGGTAGTTTGTAACACAGCAAAAGGCAGCCAGCACAATGGATCCCCTTCAGACCCTTCTCTAGCCTCACTTAGGAAAAAATTAAAGACTGAAGGATGAAGAAATGAGACATCTTGGTTCACAGATCGTATAAGACACAATGAAGATGAGACTCAGGGTTTTCTGGGGGAGTTCATAGCAAATCATGGCACAGTGAAGTCAGATGGAAAAGGTCAGATGGTGAATACCTACCATGAACAAATGGGAACAGAAACACATTCTTCTCCCTTGGACAGAATGTCCTATATTTTGTCAGTCTGGAAAGAAGCTCCCCATGACCATGTTATGACACTGCTCTGTCCCTAAAAAATATTTCATTTTGTTTATAAACCCAGGTCATTTTAATTAGAAAAAAAAATCAGAAAGACATTACATTGTAAAGCGTTTGGTTTTTAATACTATTTACATACAATACTACAGACTTCCCTGGTAGCTCAGTGGTAAAGAATCTCCTGCTAATGCAGGAAATGCAGGTTCCTTCCCTGGGTCGGGAAAATCCCTCAGAGTAGGAAATGGAAACCCACTCCAGTATTCTTGCTGGAAAATCCCATGGACAGAGGAGCCCGGTGGGCTAGTACATGGGGTCACAAAGAATTGGACACAACTTAGTGTCTAAACAACGTATAATACTATAGTCTTTTCTTTGTAACAGTGAATCTGAACTTGTGTCGTAATAATATTTCAATATAATAATAAGCATTCATCAATCACTGCAGTAAATACTTTTATTTATTAAGTGAGCCATTAATATGCCCAGTAATTCTGATAAGATAAAACTCTTACTATGCAGTTTTTAAAGAAGAGTAAATTGAAGTTCAAAGATATTAAATGATTTGCCAAAGTCAACAGCTAGAATCTTGTGGTCCTGGGATTTGAACTCAAACTTGCTGTTAGAGTGCCCCTCCTTAACCACAACCCTATAGTTCTTCTCTATAGAGTAGAAAGTTGTAATTAGTACCACTTAGATTTCAGGGTTGGTTTTTTACAGATGAACTGCATGTCACTATTACAACTGGCTTAAGTTATAATCTCTATGCTAAACACTCTAGTGAATATAAGAGTAACATAAAAATGTCTTTAAAAATCTTTTAGTTGGCTTTGGGAAGTATGGAATCAGTAAGGGAAATTAAGGCCATATATTAGCATTTACTAAGTCATAATGATTTAATTTACTACCAGAATTTCAAAATTGAAGGCAATCATGAAGAAAATGGTCCAGTGAGAAGAGGTCTCTGGTATATTTTGGAGTTTAAGCTATCATTTAATAATGGTTATGAGTCTGTCATTATTCAGAGAAAGAAGTAAATATCATTTTCAATCCCATAGCAGTAGCCATAAGAATAAAACTTCTATCTCTTTTGAAGTAAATCAGACGAATTTTCTGTAACTGACCTAATCAGATATTGACCTGAAATCTGTGGAGGATATTAGAAACTCCAAGATCCACCTTGGGATTGGGATTGTTCTGGAACAAACAGAAAGCAAAATGCATGACAACCCTTGAAGATGAATTTGTCATTAATTAGATCCTGCCGAGAAACTCTGAAAGAACAATCTCTCTGGAGAACAATGCTCTTTGGTAATGATTACTCTGAGGGTTTTCAGTAGTGTCGTCTGAGCTTGAAGATTATAGTCCAACATAGAAGAAATCCCTTGGAATGAATGAATGACTGTGGGCAGAAAATAAAAAATTAATCCTGTTTATCAGTACACTTGAGTTTGGAGGAAATTGAGCAAACTCTGGGAGACAGTGAAAGACAGGGAGGCCTGGCATGCTGCAGTCCATGGGGTTGCAAAGAGTCAGACACAACTGAGTAACTGAACAACAACTTATTCATTCATGATTTGAGGAGCAGTTAATGTAAAACACAGCCACCTCTGCCATCACTGAAGATAACTAGCATGTCTTTCTTAGGCTGTGTTCTCAGAAACAGACTCAGACAGAGAGCTGTACTTGGAAGGTTTGTTGGGAAGAGGCACTGGTAGCTACTTCTGTTGGGAAATGAGGAAGGTAGGAATTGAGAGACGGGAAGTTGACCCTCTGTGTGGTACAATGAAGTATTCTGCCAATTGCATGGAGAACTGGATGGCTCTTCAGAATTATCCCAGTTTAAGATAATGGGTCTCTGCACTCCATCAGAAGACAAGACAAGGGGCCTCGCCTTGGGCAATACAGTTCTCTGCTTCCTAGGGCAGCGCTCAGTAAAGAATGCAGCCNGTAGTCACAATATATTCATAAATAATTAACTATTGCTTTTTTATTCTAAGCTTACAAAGCAACATTTAATTTAGAAACATTTTTTATTTTATGTTTTGTATTTTGATACTATGGAGAATGTAAAAAGAATTTTTTTTTAATGAATGAAAAAGAATCTTTTATCCAAGATCCTCTTTTTAATCAACTTTTGTTTTAAATAAGAACAGGAATGAAGTGACTCAAGAAAAAATTAAAACAAAACAAAAACTCATTGAAAGCAGAAATAGCTTCAAGACATCTAGCTACTTGTGGCCAGATATGGATGCAAATAAGAAAGGCGTCAAATGAGATAAACTAATAAAAGAGAAGGTGACAAGAACATAAAATAATGTTACATAGAAAAAATAAGACACGGAAGAAAGAAGATAAGTTCAGAAGAATGTTAAATGAAGACATATTTAAACTTGATATGCTGTATATTTTGTTAAAACTACAGATACAGATATCATAAACTGTAAGTGATGTGCCCAACTGAAGAGATGGAGAATCTTTGAAGAAAAAACTGATCAAAAGAAAATGTGTTAATATGCAGATCAGGAATGAAATCAAGTAAAAGAGAAGAAATTTGAGAAAAGATGTGGAAACAGTGCAAAAGGAGCTTAATTATGGAAGAGAAGGAAACACTGGAAATTTCTAATTGGCAAGCCACTTAAAATTTTCCCTTCTGGGTTGTTTAAAATATTGGCAAATGTTTCACACAGACACGTAAACATACATAAACATATTCGAAATGGCTCCATCAGTAGATAAGAATTAGGTTCACTAAGTTTTTTGAAATAATTTATGTCTCTGATTACCTGCCACTGCTTTGCTTTCCTTGAAATGTTCCCTAAAGGAAGTAAGGACAGGTCCTTCTGGATCACAAATACTTGGAAAGCAGGAGAGGAGGAAGAACGTGGGCAAAGAGAGATGTACATGGCTTAATCTGTTGTTATAGGACTGTTTAGATTTGAACCTATTTTCCTGTAAATGTATACATCAACCTTGTCAATTTTCAAATTAAATTGTCCAAGCCAACTATAAAATTGCATATTTTTCAAAACACCATTTTATGATTTGCATAACTTAGAATTGCAGCTTGAGAAAATTAAAAGGAACAGGGTGGTCACCAGGAAAACCTAATTATCATGAAGTGGTTATTCAAGTATTTCAATCTGTTTATGGAACTGTATCATTTAAAAATAGACAGTGGTTAAGGTTTTTGATCGTTCACTATGAAAGAATAATGAAAGGGGGGTATTTAATAGAATTAGTAACACTTGTAGCCTATCAGGCTGGTCTCCTAAAGAAATGCAATTTAGCAAAATGAGTGTGGTTGGAAACTCAGGCCAGAATAACAACTTTCTTCAGATCCACCCAAGACTTATACAGTGGCCATTTCAATTAGCATAATGGTTCAATGTTCCTTGGGAAGTGAGGTCTTTTGTTTGGGATATTTCCTAATTAAAGAAGCCTGTTTGAAGTGGGATCTAATTTTAACTTTGTAATGCCAAAATATGACTTGAAGAGTCTGTTTTTATTTCAAGATATATTGGGTTTGCATTTCCAAGTTGAGATAGCTGTCATTAAATGTCCACAAATCTCATATTTAAGACAAGAAAATGGAATGGCAGGGTATGAAGTAACTGGCATCAAAATTAGTTCTCACTTTGAGTTAATATTATTGAGTTGATCATTTGTTCTATTATTATACTTCTTATTTATAAATGAAATACAGGTAATAACAGGAATCCCCAAAGTCATCTTAAAATTACAGGAAAGTCAAGTAAGGGGAATCAAGAACTTTTTGCTGGTAAATTTTTCTTACACATCTTAATATATATCTTGGAACTTCAAGTGTGAGAGTGGCTTTTGTTGTTTCTGTTGTTGTTAAAAATTGACTGGTATTAAGACCACTTAGATGATTTCAAAGCACTCTGTAAAGTGTCCTTTAAAAAATGTTATTCACAGTCCAACTATTTGTAAGCTAAAATTGTTGCCGCCTTTTTTATAGATGAGAAAGAGACAGCTATGTAGCAACTTTCTAAGTGAGAGTCAACAGTAAGTACATAAGGCATCCGGGATAAAAATAAACAAGTCCTCTCATTTCCAGTTCATGTTATGAATCACAGTGCTCCAGACAATCGTTAAAATGCTATAATTGTGACTGAATGTATACAAATGAGGGAGGTTCGGGAAATTATTATAACAGACATCAGAGAAAGTATTTCTTCAAAATTTGTATCATTTATAAAGAAGCAACATTGTTTTTAGCATGTTTCTATAGATGCAGCTGGTAAATCATGTCTCAATCAAGACTGATTTGTTAGGCAGTCTCTTGGATGATCTCTATGAGCCCTGCTTCCTGGTATTCATGTCCTTCTGTAATCTCTGCACTTGAGTGAAAGCTGGACTTGATGACTTGCTTCTAGAGAACAGAAGTTTGCAGGGGTGATGAAATGTCACTTCTACCATCACGTTCCTTGCTCTATGGAGGCACCCCTGTGACAAGAGGGAAGCTGTCAGACAACATTCTGAAAGCCTCTGAGACTCTCAGTCTAACAACCCCAGAGGAACTGAATTTGGACAACTGTGCTAAACAGTTTGGGAGTGGATTTCCTCAGGAAAGCCTTTAGATGAAACCTCAGCTTTGACTGACCATCTAACAACAACCTCCTAAGAGACTTTTAGCCAGAAGTACCCCCCTAAATCATGCCCAGATATCTGACCTGGAGAAACTATGAGATAGTAAATATTTGCTGTTTCAAGTTGCTAAATCTGTGGTAGTTTGTAACACAGCAAAAGGCAGCCAGCACAATGGATCCCCTTCAGACCCTTCTCTAGCCTCACTTAGGAAAAAATTAAAGACTGAAGGATGAAGAAATGAGACATCTTGGTTCACAGATCGTATAAGACACAATGAAGATGAGACTCAGGGTTTTCCGGGGGAGTTCATAGCAAATCATGGCACAGTGAAGTCAGATGGAAAAGGTCAGATGGTGAATACCTACCATGAACAAATGGGAACAGAAACACATTCTTCTCCCTTGGACAGAATGTCCTATATTTTGTCAGTCTGGAAAGAAGCTCCCCATGACCATGTTATGACACTGCTCTGTCCCTAAAAAATATTTCATTTTGTTTATAAACCCAGGTCATTTTAATTAGAAAAAAAAATCAGAAAGACATTACATTGTAAAGCGTTTGGTTTTTAATACTATTTACATACAATACTACAGACTTCCCTGGTAGCTCAGTGGTAAAGAATCTCCTGCTAATGCAGGAAATGCAGGTTCCTTCCCTGGGTCGGGANGGAACAGAAACACATTCTTCTCCCTTGGACAGAATGTCCTATATTTTGTCAGTCTGGAAAGAAGCTCCCCATGACCATGTTATGACACTGTTCTGTCCCTAAAAAATATTTCATTTTGTTTATAAACCCAAATCCCTCAGAGTAGGAAATGGAAACCCACTCCAGTATTCTTGCTGGAAAATCCCATGGACAGAGGAGCCCGGTGGGCTAGTACATGGGGTCACAAAGAATTGGACACAACTTAGTGTCTAAACAACATATAATACTATAGTCTTTTCTTTGTAACAGTGAATCTGAACTTGTGTCGTAATAATATTTCAATATAATAATAAGCATTCATCAATCACTGCAGTAAATACTTTTATTTATTAAGTGAGCCATTAATATGCCCAGTAATTCTGATAAGATAAAACTCTTACTATGCAGTTTTTAAAGAAGAGTAAATTGAAGTTCAAAGATATTAAATGATTTGCCAAAGTCAACAGCTAGAATCTTGTGGTCCTGGGATTTGAACTCAAACTTGCTGTTAGAGTGCCCCTCCTTAACCACAACCCTATAGTTCTTCTCTATAGAGTAGAAAGTTGTAATTAGTACCACTTAGATTTCAGGGTTGGGTTTTTACAGATGAACTGCATGTCACTATTACAACTGGCTTAAGTTATAATCTCTATGCTAAACACTCTAGTGAATATAAGAGTAACATAAAAATGTCTTTAAAAATCTTTTAGTTGGCTTTGGGAAGTATGGAATCAGTAAGGGAAATTAAGGCCATATATTAGCATTTACTAAGTCATAATGATTTAATTTACTACCAGAATTTCAAAATTGAAGGCAATCATGAAGAAAATGGTCCAGTGAGAAGAGGTCTCTGGTATATTTTGGAGTTTAAGCTATCATTTAATAATGGTTATGAGTCTGTCATTATTCAGAGAAAGAAGTAAATATCATTTTCAATCCCATAGCAGTAGCCATAAGAATAAAACTTCTATCTCTTTTGAAGTAAATCAGACGAATTTTCTGTAACTGACCTAATCAGATATTGACCTGAAATCTGTGGAGGATATTAGAAACTCCAAGATCCACCTTGGGATTGGGATTGGGATTGTTCTGGAACAAACAGAAAGCAAAATGCATGACAACCCTTGAAGATGAATTTGTCATTAATTAGATCCTGCCGAGAAACTCTGAAAGAACAATCTCTCTGGAGAACAATGCTCTTTGGTAATGATTACTCTGAGGGTTTTCAGTAGTGTCGTCTGAGCTTGAAGATTATAGTCCAACATAGAAGAAATCCCTTGGAATGAATGAATGACTGTGGGCAGAAAATAAAAAATTAATCCTGTTTATCAGTACACTTGAGTTTGGAGGAAATTGAGCAAACTCTGGGAGACAGTGAAAGACAGGGAGGCCTGGCATGCTGCAGTCCATGGGGTTGCAAAGAGTCAGACACAACTGAGTAACTGAACAACAACTTATTCATTCATGATTTGAGGAGCAGTTAATGTAAAACACAGCCACCTCTGCCATCACTGAAGATAACTAGCATGTCTTTCTTAGGCTGTGTTCTCAGAAACAGACTCAGACAGAGAGCTGTACTTGGAAGGTTTGTTGGGAAGAGGCACTGGTAGCTTACTTCTGTTGGGAAATGAGGAAGGTAGGAATTGAGAGACGGGAAGTTGACCCTCTGTATGGTACAATGAAGTATTCTGCCAATTGCATGGAGAACTGGATGGCTCTTCAGAATTATCCCAGTTTAAGATAATGGGTCTCTGCACTCCATCAGAAGACAAGACAAGGGGCCTCGCCTTGGGCAATACAGTTCTCTGCTTCCTAGGGCAGCGCTCAGTAAAGAATGCAGCCATGATGTTAGCAATCAACTTAGCTAGCATCTTGTAGAAGGCTGTGAGCTCTTGAAGAGTTTGTCTGGGCAAAACCCTACTGGGCACTCCATCTGAGGAGTGATGCCAAATTCCAGTGAAGGATTTTTTAATAAGGATCAAAATGGAACAAAGCTAAGGTGAGAGAGAACTGTCTCGGTAGCGCAGCTCCTCCATTCTGCAGCACCCCTCAGAGTTTTGTAAAGCCCGTGGCTACAGAAACATTATCACCCACTGCACCTTCCATTCCTTTTTTTTTTTAATATTCATTTATTTATCTGGCTTCATTGGTCTTAATTGTGACCACAGAATATTTGTTGCAGGGTACCTGCTTAGTGTCCTGCAGCATATGGGATCTTAGTCCTAGACCAGGGATAGAACCCGTGTTCCCTGAACTGGAAGTTGGGTTCTTTACCGCTGGACCACCAGGGAAGTCTCTGCTGTTTTTAAATCTTGTTCTCCCCAGCAGTAGTAATAATAAAAATAAAAGCTCATTCTTTTTTTCCTTCTCTGGCCTACTCTAAGGAATGTCTTTAAACTGACTCTGATTTCAGGAAACATAAGGACAGTTTCTCTTCTTTTGTGCAGTGGGAATGCCACCTCAGACAATGCATTAAAGTCCACTTTTAGAAGCTGCAATTCTGATCCTCAGTTTATTAAAATATGTCCTAGTCCACCTCAAGTCAGGTAAAACCTGACTCTAGACTACAGACACAGGAGTTGTTAAGAGTTCTACACTATGGATCTGACCTCTTCCTATAATGTACTATGTTGCCTTAAAGATGAAGCAAATGAGGGGTGAGGAGCTTCTCTGATGGTCCACTGGCTGACTCTGTGCTCCCAGTTCAGGGAGCCTGGGTTCAATCCCTGGTCAGGAAACAGGTTCCCACATGCTACAACTGAGGCCCAGCACAGCCAAATAAATAATAAAACATAAGTGAATACTTTTTCAAAAGATGAATAAAATAGAAACAAGAAAATAGAGTTATATTCCTATCTGCCTTTGCATTTATCTAGGATATCATTTGTGGCATGTTTTCACATTTCTCTTACGCCAGTATGATGGAGTGGATAAGCACACACATCTTTGGTTAAGTGGTAAGAAGAAGCCTAAGAGTTCTGATGAAATAGATATACAAAATAATAGAAATAATAGGATTTTTTTTCTTTATAGAAAAACTCCAAATAAATTATTTCTTAGACTGATTTTTCTAGTAACTGTAGTAACAGCAAAAGTAAACTGCATTCATCTTAATGTATACTATGTAATTTGAGCTTCAAAACCTTCCTATGAAGCACTCTGAATTTCATTTTATTAAACAGAGTTTTAGGAAAATACATTATTTTTACAAGGTCATACAACTAGATAATGTAGACCATGGGTTTAATTCCAAGTCTTGCCTTTCATAGAAACCATACTATCTTACAAATTTCTTCCTTTGTTTATATTAAGAGTCACAGACACTTTATGAAAGTTGTGAAAGAAATTTAAAAAGTAAATATTAGGGAGTACAATAAGTACTAGATACGAATAAAATATACTTTACTTAATTTTTGAATAGTGTTGCATTTATAAAAAACCATGGAATGTAGGAAAAGTCCACAGTGTAAATTTTACTCTCACTGTATCTTCCTTTTCTGTTCTTGTATCCTCCAAAATAATCTTTTTTATTAGACTTTTAGTATGTCCTTCCAAGGCAAATACAAATATTCTCCACATTTGACACCAAATCTCACTTTCTTATGATTTCTCACTTTTACACAATACATAAACAGAGAATTTTTCATATCAGGACATAAGAAATTTTTCTATTCTTTTTTTTTTATTGTAGCATATTAGTCCATTGAATAAGTAAATTATAATCTAGTCAACAACCCCCAGAGATGGACTTTGGGATTTTTTTTCTCAAGCTTTTCCAATTACAAATCGTGCTTATGTGTATATCATGCTACCTTGCATACAAGAAAATTGGATCATAAATCAACAAACTGATGTATTAATGTGTAAATCAATATATATTGAATGGATATAAAAGTGAGTATGATCTACGAAGGAAATCTTTCGGTTTACATTTGTTCTAGACTTTTGACTTTCACTAGTATAGAAAAATAATCTCCAGTAATGTTTAATTTAATTTATCCAAAGAATGCTTTAAGACCTGATGTGCAATGGCTCAGGTGGTAATGAAGTGTCAATTTTACCTTGTTCAACTGCCTTTGCATTTAGTCTTAAGGATGGAGATCCAGATTCAGGGCAGAACCTGGATGGTTCTGTGCCCTGGGCCAAACACCAACACTTAATACAACTTTAGCAAACTTTTTCATTGTTTGGGTCTTTTTTTTTTTTTTTTTAAACAGGAAANTTGTTCAACTGCCTTTGCATTTAGTCTTAAGGATGGAGATCCAGATTCAGGGCAGAACCTGGATGGTTCTGTGCCCTGGGCCAAACACCAACACTTAATACAACTTTAGCAAACTTTTTCATTGTTTGGGTCTTTTTTTTTTTAAACAGGAAAGCAACTTCTGCTTGGAAATAGACCCAGTTGTTATTCATATGTATCCTTTTTGACTGTCAACATATTCGTTGGCACTCGTGAATTATTCCAGTTGCATAGATCTATACGGAAGTGTGGTTGGAACCCAAGAAACTATCTTCTAATCCACTTACAATTGGATCTTCTCCTTGAAATTCTCAGAATTCTTCTCCTCATAATTCAACCAAAACTAAAGTTTCCGCTGTGGTCAGTTCTCCAGGGCCATCCTGCCTTAGGTAATTAGACCAGGGCAGAGTCAGAACTTGGTCATGCAGAACTTTGGCATTCCTCTCTCAGAGACATTCAGAGAGAAAATCAAGTTCAATATGCCATTTTTCAAGAAGTAAAATGTTGCTTAGTTTCCCTGAAATTAACATTGAAATGTATATACTTGGAAAGCTATTGCTCAATCCATCCAATTAATAAGGAATTTTAGTAGTCCAAGTGAAAATAGATAATTAGAAAGTAATAACTTCCAAATACTGAATAGATATTATTTGCTTCATCCCGGCTGTATTTTTCAAAGGAAAATATGACAGTTTAATATTTATGTTTACACGATTCATAAATGACAGAGTAGAGTCAAGCATAAAACCAAGGTTTTCCCCTCTGGGACTGGTGCTGTGAGTGAATTGCCAACTTTCAAAGTGATGGAAGAGTGTTGATCGACCTAGGGATAAGATCCAATCAAAAGGAATTCTGTCTTATCTGGATTCAATTTTAGAAAACTTTTGGCGATTTCACCAAAGTAAGTCAGCCAGCCAATAAACAGATCCACTGAAAAGAACTTGTATAATATTTCTTGAAGTGGAGCAAATGACCAGCACGTCATCTACGTGGATATAGCTGAGTA
>SJYW01023762.1:0-11579 GCA_006410735.1 Raphicerus campestris | reverse complement strand
ATGCCTGAGGCTCCTCTGGATTCGCCTGGTGTGAGTGCCTCCTCTTGGGATGCAAGGGGAGAGCCGGGAACACTTTCCCGATGGAGCAGGAAAAGGGCCCCTTATCTGGAGCTGAGCATGTGAAAATCGAGCTCCTCTTGAGTCGGGGCGGGACCCTCAGTGTTCCTCTCGAGTGCGGACGGGTGGGGCGGGGAACTTCTTGGGTCACAATAAGGGTATGAAGGAGCATTTCGAGGTCTAAGAGAAAACGGGTGTTTTCCCCCGGACGCCCCAGCAGACAAGGGCCTCACTCCGCCAGCAAGGGAAAAGCTTACGGTTTCCCTCGAGTTGTGGGGGGGCCCTCTCAAGTTATGTCGGGAACCACAGGGATCCTCCCGGCTGTGGCTCCAGGATAGGCCAGACTCCGTGCGACGGGCCAGGCACATCGGGGATTCCTGCCTAGTGGCGCCAAGTTCTCATTCCCCTTCTGGTCCTGAGGCTGGAGCCTGAGATTGCCTCGCCCGTGCTGGCATTTGTCTTGGGCTTCCCCTGGAGTCCGTACAGGGTGGTCAGGCCTTGTCTCGCCTGGAGACGTGCACAGCCTCTTTCCTCCCCAACTGCAGTAACAGTGTCCGGGTCCCTGTCGAGCGGATACAGGGATCTATGGCTTGCGCTCGATGTACCCTAGGGCTGTCACATGTGCCAGTGTGCCGGAGTGGACCCTCGAGGTTACANTAGGGCTGTCACATGTGCCAGTGTGCCGGAGTGGACCCTCGAGGTTACAATCGAGGCAGTGCAGGGCAGTAAGGTTCATCTGAAGTGGATGAGGCATCTGGGGGTCTTGGGGAATGGTGGCCCAACCTGTGAGACTCCTCCTGACTCTCCAGGTGCGAGCACCTCCTCTTGGGATGTGAGGGGAACACCGTGAAACCTTTCCTGATGGAGCAGGGCAAGGGCCCCTAATCTGGAGCTCAGCAGGGAAAAATGGGGCTCTTCTTGTTTGTTTGCGGGACCCTTGGGTTTCCTCTTGAGAGGGGACCTGTGGGCCTGCTAGCTTCTTGAGTCACAGCAACAGTGTGAAGGAGCCTTTCCAGGTCCATGAGGGATGGGCTGAATTCCCCCAAGACACCGCCGGGGACAAGGGCATAACACCGCCTGCAGGGTAGAAGCTTCTGTTTTTTCTTGCATTGCCCCAGCGTCTTCTCAAGTTATACCTGGGACCCCAGGGACTCGCCTCTGTGCCCTGAGGAGAAGCCAGTCTCTGTACGTGTTGTGAGGCTACTCTGGGGATTCCTCCACAGTCTTCGCTGCGTCCTCAGTCCTTGTCTAGTGCTGAGGCCGGAGCCTGAGCTTTCCTTGCCGTGCTGATGTAGGTCTTGGGGTTACCCTGGAGGCTCGACTCAAGTGGGTACGTGTGGGGCGGGGAACTTCTTGGGGCACAGCAAGGGGGTGAAAGAGCATTTCGAGGTCCAAGAGGGAACAGTTGATTTCCCCCGGAACGCCGAAGCAGACAAGGGCCTCACTCTGCCAGCAAGGGTGAAGCTTCTGGTTTTTCTGGAATTGTGGCGGGGTCCTCTTGAGTTACGCCGGGGACCCCAGGGATCCGTCCCTGTGGCTCCAGGATAGGCCAGTCTCTGTGCGAGGGGCAAGGCACATCTGTGGATTCCTCCCATGTGGAGCCAAGTCCTCAGTCCCCTTCTGGTGCTGAGGCTGCAGCCTGAGATTGTCTCACACATGCTGACGTTTGAATTGGGAGAAGTGCACAGCCACTATCCTCCCCAAATGCAGCAACAGTGTCCGGGTCCCTGTCGAGCGGACACAGGGATCTGTGGCTTGCCATCGAGGTACCCAAGGGCTGTCACACATGACAGTGTGCCGGAGTCGGGTCTAGGGGTGACAGTCGAGGCAGTGTAGGGCAGTCAGTATCATCTGGAGTGGACGAGTCATTTGGGGGTCTTCGGGAAAGGTGGCCCAATCTGTGAGACTCCTTCCAACTCTGCAGGTGTGAGCACCTCATCTTGGGATGTGAGGGAAACACAGGGAAACCTTTCCCCATGGAGCAGGGAAGGGCCCCTCATCTGGAGCTCAGCATGGGAAATTTGAACTCCTCTTGAGTCTTGGTGGGACCCTCCGGGTTCCTCTCTAATGGGGATGGGTGGGGCGGGGAACATCTTGGATCACAGAAAGTTGGTGAAGGAGCCTGTCTTGGTCCACGAGGGACGGTATGAATTCCCCAGATATGCCGCTGCAGACAAGGGCCACATCACACCTGCAGGGGAGAAGCTTCCGGGTTTTCTCCAGTCGAGGTGGAGTCCATTCGCTTTACGACGGGGAACCCAGGGACCCGCCCCTGTATCCTCAGGAGAGGCCATTCTCAGTGCTAGTTGCAAGGCGCTTCTGGGGATACCAACCGAGATGTCGCCTCGTCCCCAGTCCTCATCTGGTGCTGAGGTCGAGCCTATGATTTCCTTTCTCGTGCTTTCATAGGACTTCACTTTTCTCTGGAGCCCCTACAGGGGAGTCAGGCCTCTTCTCGCCTGGAGACTTACACGGACTTTTTCTTCCCCAACTGCAGCAGCAGTGTCCGGCTCCCCGTAAAGCATACTCGGGATCTGTGGCTTGCCATCGAGGTACTCCAGGGCTGTCTCACATGTCAGTGTGTTGGGAGTCTAGCCTCATGTGACAGTCAAAGCAGTGCAGGGCAGTCATGTTCATCTGGAGTGGTCGAGGAATTTGGGGGTCTTGGGGAGTGGTGGTCGGACACCTGAGGCTCCTGCCAACTCTTCTGATATGAGGCCACCTCTTGGGATGCGAGGGGAGCTCCGGAAATTTTTTAGTGATGGAGTACGGAAAGGCCCCCTCATCTAGAGCTCAGCAGTGGAAAATTCGGGTCCTCTTGAGTCGCGGTGGGACCCTCGGGGTTCCTCTCGACTGGGGACGGTTGGGGCAGGGAACTTCCTAGGTCACAACAAGGGTACGAAGGAGTTTTTTGAGGTCCAAGAGGGAAGGGGTGGTTTCCCCAGATATGCTGCCACAGACCAGGGACTCACCCTCCCTGCAGGGGAGAAGCTTCTGGTTTCTCTCGAGTTGTGGCGGGGTCCCCTCAAGTTAAAACGGGGACCCCAGGGATGCGCCGCTGTGGCCTCAGGAGAGGCCAGTCTGCATGCGAGTTGCTAGGCCCCTGTGGAGATTCCTCCCTAGATGTCGCTGGGTCCTCAGTCCTCGTCTGGTGCTGAGGCCTGAGCCTGTGCTTGCCTCGCAAATGCTGACATGAGTCTTGGGATTCCCCTGGAGCACCCATAGGGGAGTCAGGCCTTGTCTCGCCCACGGAGGTGCACAGCCGCTTTCCTCCCCAACTGTAGCAACAGTGTCCGGGTCCCGGTCGAGCAGATACAGGGATCAGTGGCTTGACCTTGAGGTACCACAGGGCTATCACACGTGCCAGTGTGTCAGCAGTCGAGCCTCGGGGAGGCAGCCGAGGCAGTGCAGGGCAGTCAGGTTCATCTGAGGGGACGAGGCATTTGGGGTTCTTGGGGAAATGTGACCAGACAACTGTGGCTCCTCTGGAGTCGCCTGGTGTGAGGGCCTCCTCTTGGGATTCCAGAGCCTGGAACCCTTTCCCGATGGATCAGGGAAAGGGCCCCTCATCTGGAGCTGAGCATCAGAAAATGGAGCTCTTCTTGAGTCGTGGCAGGACCCTTGGCGGTCCTCTCGAGTTGGGGAGGGTGGAGCGGGGAACTTCTTGGGTCTCAGCAAGGTTGTGAAGGAGCATTTCGAGGTCCAAGTGAGAACGGGTGATTTCCCCCGGGATGCTGCAGTGCATCCCGCCTGCAAGGGAAAACATTCTGGTTTTCTCGAGTTGCGGGGGGGCGGTCCTCTCGAGTTAGGACAGTGACCCCTGAGACCCGCTGCTGTGGCCTCAGGAGAGACCAGTCTCCATTCGAGTTGAGAGGCTCCTGTACGGATTCCTCCCGAGACGTCACAGAGTCTTCAGTCCTCGTCTGGTGCTGAGGCCGGAGCCTGTGCTTTTCTCTCCCACGCTGACATAGGTCTTGGGGATGCCCTGGAGCCCTCACTCAGGAGTCAGGCCTCGTCTCGCCTGGGGACTTGCACCGCCGCTTTCCTCCCCAATGGCAGCAACAGTGTCCGGGTCCCTGTCGAGTGGATACAGGGAACAGCGGCTTGCACTCGAGGTAACCCAGGGCTATCACACGTGCCAGTGTGTCAGGGTCGAGCCTCAGGGTGACAGTCGAGGCAATGCAGGCCAGTCATGTTGATCTGGAGAGGAAAAGGCATTTGGGGGTCTTGGGGAATGGTGGCCCAATCTGTGAGACTCCTCCTGACTCTCCAGGTGCAATCACCTCCTCTTGACATGCGAAGAGAACACCTCGAAACCTTTTCAGATGGACCAGGGAAGGTGGCCCCCATCTGGAGCTCAGCAGGGGAAAACCAGGCTCCTCTTGAGTCTTGGCGGGACTCTCAGGGTTCCTCTCGAGTGGGGACCGGTGTGACAGGTAACTTCTTGGGTCACAGCAAGGGTGTGAAGGGGGCTTTCCAGGTCCAAGAGGAAAGGGGTGAATTACCCCGAGATGCCGCATCAGACAAGGTCCTCTCCCCGCCTGCACGGAAGTGTCTGGTTTTTTTCGAGTTGTGGAGGGGTCCTCTCAAGTTACGAAGGGGCCCCAGGGAACCACCCCCGTGGCCCTAGGAGAGGCCAGTCTCTGTGCGAGGGGAAGCACATCTGGGGATTCCTCCCCAGTCGTCGCCGGATCCCCAGGCCTCTTCTGTAGCTGAGTCCGCAGCCTGAGCTTGCCTCGCCCATGCTGACCTAGGTCTTGGGATTCCCCTGGAGCTCCCACAGGGGAGTCAGGCCTCGTCTAGCCTGGAGATCTGCACGGGCGCTTTCCTCCCCATCTGCAGCAGAAGTGTCCGGGTCCTTGTTGAGCGGATACAGGGATCAGTGGCTTGACCTCGAGGTACCCCAGGGCTATCACACGCGCGAGTGTGCTGGAGTCGAGCCTCGGGGTGACAGTCAAAGCAATGCAGGACAGTCAGTTTTATCTGTGGTTGACTAGGCATTTGGGCGTCTTGCGGAAATGTGACCCAACGCCTGAGGCTTCTNCGGGGGAAATCACCCGTTCTCACTTGGACCTCGAAATGCTCCTTCACAACCTTGCTGAGACCCAAGAAGTTCCCCGCTCCACCCTCCCCAACTCGAGAGGACCGCCAAGGGTCCTGCCACGACTCAAGAAGAGCTCCATTTTCTGATGCTCAGCTCCAGATGAGGGGCCCTTTCCCTGATCCATCGGGAAAGGGTTCCAGGCTCTGGAATCCCAAGAGGAGGCCCTCACACCAGGCGACTCCAGAGGAGCCACAGTTGTCTGGTCACATTTCCCCAAGAACCCCAAATGCCTCGTCCCCTCAGATGAACCTGA
Organism: Raphicerus campestris; assembly: GCA_006410735.1. NCBI lineage: Eukaryota > Metazoa > Chordata > Mammalia > Artiodactyla > Bovidae > Raphicerus > Raphicerus campestris. Next base: position 6,165 of record SJYW01023762.1, on the reverse strand, counting down.
CTGCCCTGCACTGCCTCGGCTGCCTCCCCGAGGCTCGACTGCTGACACACTGGCACGTGTGATAGCCCTGTGGTACCTCAAGGTCAAGCCACTGATCCCTGTATCTGCTCGACCGGGACCCGGACACTGTTGCTACAGTTGGGGAGGAAAGCGGCTGTGCACCTCCGTGGGCGAGACAAGGCCTGACTCCCCTATGGGTGCTCCAGGGGAATCCCAAGACTCATGTCAGCATTTGCGAGGCAAGCACAGGCTCAGGCCTCAGCACCAGACGAGGACTGAGGACCCAGCGACATCTAGGGAGGAATCTCCACAGGGGCCTAGCAACTCGCATGCAGACTGGCCTCTCCTGAGGCCACAGCGGCGCATCCCTGGGGTCCCCGTTTTAACTTGAGGGGACCCCGCCACAACTCGAGAGAAACCAGAAGCTTCTCCCCTGCAGGGAGGGTGAGTCCCTGGTCTGTGGCAGCATATCTGGGGAAACCACCCCTTCCCTCTTGGACCTCAAAAAACTCCTTCGTACCCTTGTTGTGACCTAGGAAGTTCCCTGCCCCAACCGTCCCCAGTCGAGAGGAACCCCGAGGGTCCCACCGCGACTCAAGAGGACCCGAATTTTCCACTGCTGAGCTCTAGATGAGGGGGCCTTTCCGTACTCCATCACTAAAAAATTTCCGGAGCTCCCCTCGCATCCCAAGAGGTGGCCTCATATCAGAAGAGTTGGCAGGAGCCTCAGGTGTCCGACCACCACTCCCCAAGACCCCCAAATTCCTCGACCACTCCAGATGAACATGACTGCCCTGCACTGCTTTGACTGTCACATGAGGCTAGACTCCCAACACACTGACATGTGAGACAGCCCTGGAGTACCTCGATGGCAAGCCACAGATCCCGAGTATGCTTTACGGGGAGCCGGACACTGCTGCTGCAGTTGGGGAAGAAAAAGTCCGTGTAAGTCTCCAGGCGAGAAGAGGCCTGACTCCCCTGTAGGGGCTCCAGAGAAAAGTGAAGTCCTATGAAAGCACGAGAAAGGAAATCATAGGCTCGACCTCAGCACCAGATGAGGACTGGGGACGAGGCGACATCTCGGTTGGTATCCCCAGAAGCGCCTTGCAACTAGCACTGAGAATGGCCTCTCCTGAGGATACAGGGGCGGGTCCCTGGGTTCCCCGTCGTAAAGCGAATGGACTCCACCTCGACTGGAGAAAACCCGGAAGCTTCTCCCCTGCAGGTGTGATGTGGCCCTTGTCTGCAGCGGCATATCTGGGGAATTCATACCGTCCCTCGTGGACCAAGACAGGCTCCTTCACCAACTTTCTGTGATCCAAGATGTTCCCCGCCCCACCCATCCCCATTAGAGAGGAACCCGGAGGGTCCCACCAAGACTCAAGAGGAGTTCAAATTTCCCATGCTGAGCTCCAGATGAGGGGCCCTTCCCTGCTCCATGGGGAAAGGTTTCCCTGTGTTTCCCTCACATCCCAAGATGAGGTGCTCACACCTGCAGAGTTGGAAGGAGTCTCACAGATTGGGCCACCTTTCCCGAAGACCCCCAAATGACTCGTCCACTCCAGATGATACTGACTGCCCTACACTGCCTCGACTGTCACCCCTAGACCCGACTCCGGCACACTGTCATGTGTGACAGCCCTTGGGTACCTCGATGGCAAGCCACAGATCCCTGTGTCTGCTCGACAGGGACCCGGACACTGTTGCTGCATTTGGGGAGGATAGTGGCTGTGCACTTCTCCCAATTCAAACGTCAGCATGTGTGAGACAATCTCAGGCTGCAGCCTCAGCACCAGAAGGGGACTGAGGACTTGGCTCCACATGGGAGGAATCCACAGATGTGCCTTGCCCCTCGCACAGAGACTGGCCTATCCTGGAGCCACAGGGACGGATCCCTGGGGTCCCCGGCGTAACTCAAGAGGACCCCGCCACAATTCCAGAAAAACCAGAAGCTTCACCCTTGCTGGCAGAGTGAGGCCCTTGTCTGCTTCGGCGTTCCGGGGGAAATCAACTGTTCCCTCTTGGACCTCGAAATGCTCTTTCACCCCCTTGCTGTGCCCCAAGAAGTTCCCCGCCCCACACGTACCCACTTGAGTCGAGCCTCCAGGGTAACCCCAAGACCTACATCAGCACGGCAAGGAAAGCTCAGGCTCCGGCCTCAGCACTAGACAAGGACTGAGGACGCAGCGAAGACTGTGGAGGAATCCCCAGAGTAGCCTCACAACACGTACAGAGACTGGCTTCTCCTCAGGGCACAGAGGCGAGTCCCTGGGGTCCCAGGTATAACTTGAGAAGACGCTGGGGCAATGCAAGAAAAAACAGAAGCTTCTACCCTGCAGGCGGTGTTATGCCCTTGTCCCCGGCGGTGTCTCGGGGGAATTCAGCCCATCCCTCATGGACCTGGAAAGGCTCCTTCACACTGTTGCTGTGACTCAAGAAGCTAGCAGGCCCACAGGTCCCCTCTCAAGAGGAAACCCAAGGGTCCCGCCAACAAACAAGAAGAGCCCCATTTTTCCCTGCTGAGCTCCAGATTAGGGGCCCTTGCCCTGCTCCATCAGGAAAGGTTTCACGGTGTTCCCCTCACATCCCAAGAGGAGGTGCTCGCACCTGGAGAGTCAGGAGGAGTCTCACAGGTTGGGCCACCATTCCCCAAGACCCCCAGATGCCTCATCCACTTCAGATGAACCTTACTGCCCTGCACTGCCTCGATTGTAACCTCGAGGGTCCACTCCGGCACACTGGCACATGTGACAGCCCTAGGGTACATCGAGCGCAAGCCATAGATCCCTGTATCCACTCGACAGGGACCCGGACACTGTTACTGCAGTTGGGGAGGAAAGAGGCTGTGCACGTCTCCAGGCGAGACAAGGCCTGACCACCCTGTACGGACTCCAGGGGAAGCCCAAGACAAATGCCAGCACGGGCGAGGCAATCTCAGGCTCCAGCCTCAGGACCAGAAGGGGAATGAGAACTTGGCGCCACTAGGGAGGAATCCCCGATGTGCCTGGCCCGTCGCACGGAGTCTGGCCTATCCTGGAGCCACAGCCGGGAGGATCCCTGTGGTTCCCGACATAACTTGAGAGGGCCCCCCCACAACTCGAGGGAAACCGTAAGCTTTTCCCTTGCTGGCGGAGTGAGGCCCTTGTCTGCTGGGGCGTCCGGGGGAAAACACCCGTTTTCTCTTAGACCTCGAAATGCTCCTTCATACCCTTATTGTGACCCAAGAAGTTCCCCGCCCCACCCGTCCGCACTCGAGAGGAACACTGAGGGTCCCGCCCCGACTCAAGAGGAGCTCGATTTTCACATGCTCAGCTCCAGATAAGGGGCCCTTTTCCTGCTCCATCGGGAAAGTGTTCCCGGCTCTCCCCTTGCATCCCAAGAGGAGGCACTCACACCAGGCGAATCCAGAGGAGCCTCAGGCATAGGGTCACATTTCCCCAAGACCCCCAAATGCCTAGTCCACTCCAGATGAATCTGACTGTCCTGCACTGCCTCGACCGTCACCCTGAGGGTCGACTCTGGCACATGGCACGTGTTACAACCCTGACGTACCTCGAGGTCAAGCCACTGATCTCTGTTTCCGCTCCACAGGGACCCAGACACTGTTGCTGCAGTTGGGGAGGAAAGCGGCTGTGCACGTCCCCAGGCGAGAGGAGGCCTGACTCCCCTATGGGGGCTCCAGGGGAACCCAAAGACCTATGTCACCATGGGCGAGGCAAGCATAGGCTCTGGCCTCAGCACCAGACGAGGACTGAGGACCCGGCGAGGTCTCGGGAGGAATCCCCACAGGTGCCTCGCAACTCGCATGGAGACTGGCCTCTCCTGAGGCCACAGCAGCGGGTCTATTGGGTCCCTGTCGTAACTCCAGAGGACCCCGCCGCAACTCGAGAAAAACCAGAAGCTTCTCCCCCGCAGGGAGGGTGAGTCCCTTGTCCGCTGCAGCATCTCGGGGGAAATCACTCCTTCCCTCTTGGACCTCGAAAGGCTCCTTCATTCCCTTGTGACCTAGGAAGTTCCCCAACCCAATCGTCCCCACTAGAGAGGAAACCCGAGGGTCCTGCGGTAACTCAAGAGAGCCCCCTTTTCTCCTGCTGAGCTCCAGATGAGGGGCCCATTCCTGCTCCATTGGGAAAAGTTTGGGGGCACTCCCCTCACATCCCAAGAGGTCGCCTCGCATCAGGAGAGTCAGGAGGAGCCTCAGGTGTCCGACCACCACTCCCCAAGATCCCAAATGCCTCGTCCACTCCAGATGAACATGACTGCCCTGGACTGTCTCTACTGTCACGCCGAGGCTCGACTCCCAATACACTGGCACTTCAGACAGCCCTGGAGTACCTTGATGGCAAGACACAGATCCCTGGGTCCGCTTTACTGGGAGCCGGTCACTGCCATTGCAGTTGGGGAAGAAAGAGGCCGTGTAAGTCTCCAGGCGAGAAGAGGCCTGACTCCCCTGTGGTGGCTCCAGAGCAACCTCAAGGCCTATGAAACCATGTGCGAGGAAATCTCAGGCTGCGACCTCAGCACCAGACGAGGACTGAGGACCCTGCGATAACTGGGGAGGAACCTCCAGAGGCGCCTTGCAACTCGCAATGAGAATGGCCTCTCCTGAGAATACAGGGGCAGGTCCCTGGGGTCCCCGTCATAACCCGAGAGGACCCCGCCACAACTCGAGAAAAATTGGAAGCTTCTCCCCTGCAGGCGTGGTGTGGCCCTCGTCCACAATGGCATCACAGGGGAATTCACTCCGTCCTTCAAGGACCTCGAAAGTCTCCTTCACACCCTTGCTGTGACCCAAGAAGTTTTCCGCCCCACCCGTTCCTATTAGAGAGGAACCCGGAGGGTCCCACCAAGACTCAAGAGGAGCTCGGTTTTCCCATGCTGAGCTCCAGATGAGGGACCCTTCCCTGCTCCATGCGGAAAGGTTTCCGTGTGTTCCCCTCCCATCCCAAGATGAGGTGCTCACAACTACAGAGTCGGAAGGAGTCTCACAGATTGGGCCACCTTTCCTGAAGACCCCAAAATGCCTCGTCCACTCCAGATGATCCTGACTGCCCTACACTGCCTCGACCGTCATCCCGAGCCTCAACTCCGGCACTGTCACGTATGACAGCCCTTGGGTACCTCGATGGCAAGCCACAGATCCCTGTGTCCAGTCGACAGGGACCCGGACACTGCTGCTGCAGTTGGGGAGGATAGCGACCGTGCACTTCTCTCAATACAAATGTCAGCAAGGGCGAGGCAATCTCAGGCTGCAGCCTCAGCACCAGAAGGGCACTGAGGACTTGGCTCCACAGGGGAGGAAACCGCAGATGTGCCTCACCCCTTGCACAGAGACTGGCCTATCCTGGGGCCACAGGGGCAGATCCCTGGGGTCCCCGGCGTAACTCAAGAGGACCCCGCCACAACTCCAGAAAAACCAGAAGCTTCACCCTTGCTGGTGGAGTGATGACCTTGTCCACTGGGGCGTCCTGGGGGAAATCAACCGTTCCCTCTTGGACCTCAAAATGCTCTTTCACCCCCTTGCTGTGCCCCAAGAAGTTCCCCGCCCCACACGTACCCACTCGAGAGGACCACCGAGGGTCCTGCCACGACTCAAGAGAAGCTCCATTTTCCCATGCTCAGCTCCAGATGAGGGGCCCTTTCCCTGCTCCATCGAGAAAGGGTTCCCGGCTCTCCCCTCACATCCCAAGAGGAGGCACTCACAACACGTGAATCAAGAGAAGCCTCAGGCGTCAGGTCACATTTTTGCAAGACCCCCAAATGCCTAGTCCATTCCAGATGAATCTGACTATCCTGCACTGCCTTGACTGTCACGCCGAGTCTCGACTCTGGCTCACTGGCACATGTGATAACCCTGGGGTACCTCGAGGTCAAGCCACTGATTCCTGTTTCCGTTCGACAGGGACCTGGACAGTGTTGCTGCAGTTAGGGTGGAAAGCAGCTGTGCATGTCTCCAAGCAAGACGAGGCCTAACTCCCCTATGGGGAATCCAGGGGAACCCCAAGGCTTATGTCAGCACGGGTGAGGCAAGCTCAGGTGCTAGGGACGGAATGAAACACCAAGAAGGCCGAGTGGTTTCAATCTTTTTTTTTTAATTTTTTTTATTCTTCTCTTATTCTCCCCTGCTACTTGCAGCTGCCTTATTTTATATCTTTTCCACAACAA
>SJYW01023752.1:0-11087 GCA_006410735.1 Raphicerus campestris | reverse complement strand
CGTGTCTGACTCTTAGCGACCCCATGGACTGCAGCCCACCAGGCTCCTCCGTCCATGGGATTTTCCAGGCAAGAGTACCAGTTACTAGAGCTCTTTAACCCTAACACAGCTGAAGGCTGCTCACAGCCCTCTGTTTTAACCCATGACTGGGATGGGAGTGCAAAAGTCCAGGTCATTTGCCTTAGTTGGCAGTCTCTCAGAGGCAGGATCTCAGTCCAGTGGTCCCCTGTACAATCTGGCTGAAACTTTTCCCCACTAAACTCCTGCCCCAGACAGCTCCTTGCTCATCTTCCTCCCCTGTCCAGCCTCCCTACTCCCTAATTGGCATTCCTAGGAGCCATTTCTTAATAAATTATTCCTACAAAAGTCATTGTCTCAGGTCTGCCCCGAGGGCGTCCCACCTAAGCCATGAGTCAAGGCAGCAGCCTAGTATATGGGAAGCCATTCAATTTGCGCCTAAGATTCCCTTCCTTCCAGCCACGTACAGAATCAGCATTTCTTTCTCCATTTTGTCTTTTGGAATTTTATCCCTAGGATGAACCAAGACTCTTTCCTGAGTTTGCCGGCTTCTGATTCCTGATTTTGATTCTTCTCTATCTTCAAACCCGTAGCACATTAATAGTGACACTTGAGGTCTTGGGACTAAGAGAGACCCCTCCTAAGGGACCAGACAAATCTGAATCCAGGGCAATGGGTGGAGCCTTTACAGGGTAAGACAGTGGTAACCAACCTTACCATTAAGTCCCCTTTCAGCACTCTTTATGGAACCTACATAGCCTATTCGATAATGAATGAGGATGACAAACAAGATCCCTTTGGGAACTGGGGTTCCTGGCTGGCCCCACAACTTGTCCGCTCTCTCAAAACTCCTCCCAGGGAGACTTAGTCTTTATTCAGGACCCACACGGAGCCCTCTGGAAGACAAAGTCCTGTTGAGTTCCCACCAACCCCCTTGCTGATGTTTGGAGAAGACAGGTGAGGAGATTAGGAAAGTTCTTATATTATGGTGTCTCTAGTCTTCATTGTTGTGTAGGGTGGTCACCTGGGAACCTTGGCTTGGGAAGGACAACACTATTCAGGAGCGAAGCGAGTGTTGTACATCTTGAAAACCTAAGCAGTGAGGAACTGGGCAGGATGCATGTTGGAGGAAAAGGGGAAAATAGCCTGTGGCTCTGAGGACCAGAGATGATGCACTAAAAAATTCCCAGCGAGTCCAAGATACCACCAATAGCCAATCAACACTTATGAGCAGGATGTAATAGCATTGTGACATTCTGAGCTAATATGATGCTAGCGGTAAGCAAAAAACCTATTCTTTAACCAGTACATGCAGGCCTATTACCAAAGAAGTAGACTTTTTAAAAAAACTTCTTGAAATACTGAAACTAGTTCTAGGTATTTTCGACATAAGCTTCTTTATTGTAAACATTTTTGCTGCATTTTTGCCACAAATGTTTTTGCTACATAACTAACTAGCCATAAGACAATTTTGCCATGAAAGATAAAACATGAAAAATAAGAGAGATGCTAAAAAGGACATAAAGAAACATGAGAAATAGATTTTTAAAATTAAGACTTTATTGTGACATACAAGATATTTGAATACATTTTAAATGGATACAGATTCATGCCAATCTGTGCAAATAATTGGTTTTATTTTTATTTTGTAGGTTGATCCTAAGCACTTGTCTTCCAAGTCTTTCTTAGTATCTTACTTTTTTTTTTTTGCATGTTTATTTGTCTCTTTGTTTGACACTGCACTGATTCTTTTTTTTTCTTCCTTCATTAAGAGAGGTATCAGGGGCTTCCCTAGTTGCCCAGTGATAAAGAATCCACCTGCCAATGCAGGAGACATGAGTCTGATCCTCGATCCAGGAAGATCCGACATGCCATGACGCAACTAGGCCTGTGGACCACCACTATTGACCCTGTGCTCTAGAGCCCGGGAGCTGCAACTACGGAGCCCGTATGCTGCAGCGACTGAACCTGAAATCCCTAGAGCCTGTGCCCCACCAAAAGAGAAGCTGCCACAGTGAGAAGCCCATAGCCTGCAACTAGGGAGTAGCNAGAGCCCGGGAGCTGCAACTACGGAGCCCGTATGCTGCAGCGACTGAACCTGAAATCCCTAGAGCCTGTGCCCCACCAAAAGAGAAGCTGCCACAGTGAGAAGCCCATAGCCTGCAACTAGGGAGTAGCCTCTACTCACTACAACCAGAGAAAAGCCCACGCAGCAATAAAGACTCAGCACAGCCAAAAATGCATCAGAAAATTATTTTTAAAAAGAGAGTGGTATCAGGAATTCCCTGGTGGTTCAGTGATTGAGAGAGTCTGCCCGCCAGTGTAGAGGGGACACCAGTCTGATTGCTGCTCCAGAAGATTCCACATGTCAAGGGGCAACTAAGCCCGTGCATCACAGGTACTGAGCGCACGCTCTTGAGCCTGAGTGCCGTGACTACTGAAGCTGGTGTGCTCCAGAACCTGTGCTCTGCAACAAGAGAAGCCATCACAGTGAGAAGCCTGTATACCTCAACTACAGAAAGCATGCTGAGAGTTACTTTCTGGGGACTGTGCTTCTTAGCCTGCCCACAAGGTAGGCTATATGTCTCCTTTTTTTTTTTTTTTTTTGCAGAGAGAAATGCCAAATTGGATATTCAGTTGGGTGGTGGAAGAGTGGCTTGATTTCACTGAGTGAGGCCCTAGTCAGGCAGGAGACAGTTATTTCAGACGCTGGCGTAGTCCACCCTTCTGCCTCTCTGAGCCACTGAAGACCATGAGAGACCAAATTGGGGTGTCTGGTCCTGACCCCCAGAGACCACTTGTAGGTATTCCCATTACCCTCGCTGTAGCATCATGCACAGCAATGAAGACCCAGCACAACCAAAAATAAATAAAATATTCAAATTTTTGAAAAAGGTAGAGAGAGGTATCACTTTCCCAACACAGGATGCATGTTTGCAACTGAGCTTTACTGAGTTGTGAAGGCCTTTACACCATTGTATGTCCTTGGCATATTGTCATGTGTCCACGGAGAAATGTTCCAAAGTTCTATGGAAAATGAGGGTTCAACTCTGTGCCCGCAAGGCCTCTTTCTCCTCCAGTGTTTCAAAATTAAGAAATCAACTCAGGACAAATCATTGTTTTCTGTCGTGATCTTTATACTGTATACGTCAAACTAAACTGTCAACCAGTTATTTTTCCTCTTGTGACACAATTGCTTTATGGCCATTTACTTATGCAGTGAAAATATTCAGGGCAAAAATGTCTGTGGCAAAGAAACATACTGTGAAAATACTGGAGACAACAACTCGTCACTTTTGCTGGACCCCTAGACCCTGGAAACCCTCGGCAAGGAGGCACAGAGATGGACCTTTGCAAGATGCTTGCCATATTGATAATGTTCCCAGTGGAGGGCTTAGGAGCAGATCAAAATGGATATAGTTGGCTGCACTGATTTCCCCTGAATCTCTTCTGTCAAGATACGGACTACAGTGAGGATCATGAGAATACCTACAGGTGGTCTTTGGGGATCAGGGCCAGATGAACCTGATCGAGGTGGCTAAAGTCTGTCATGGTCTTCAGTGGTGCAGAGGGGTAATCTGAAATAACCCAGTCTCCCCCATGGAACAAAGCCACTCCTCCACTGCCCAGCTGCATATCTGCTTTGGAATTTTTCTCTGCCAAAAAAAAAAAAGAAAAAAAGGAGACAGCCATGGGCAAACCTACCTTGTGGGCAGGTTAAGAGGCATGGTCCCCAAAAAATCAGAGGGAGGCAAAAGGTAGGGGTCTTTTCCTGGTGTGTCTTAGCATCCACGGATGGTGCTTCCACAGACACTGAATTTGCTGCATTCCAGGCGTCTGGAATCCCCAGACAGCAGACTCCGGCGGGGTAATTTGGGGCAGTGATATTCGGCTGCAGCGCAAATGGCTCCACTCCATCGTACACTCCTTGTTTCTTTTTATCCTGCCCCTAACTTTTTATGGGATCCTGCATGTAAGGCCAAAGTTACAGTGCCAGCAAGCACACAATGTATCCATGGGGAAATCATTATTCTTGTGTGTTTGAAGCGTTTGTTTGAACCATCTTTAAATTATTTCTCTGGAAATCGGTCTGGCTTAAATATGTTTATCCCTCTGCCTTTGTGAGTCCTTGTTTGCATTCGCTGGGCATTGGTAACAGATGAGAAGAGTCATCACAAGGTATTTAGCCCTTTGAGACACTGTAGTTGCTTCCACATTTCAAGCCTAGATAAAATCAACAAGAACCGGGAAAGGACACCATGGCTAGATGCCCAGGGAGGGGAGAGGGGAGTTTGGGGATAAAGAACTCACGAGGGCTTCCCAGGTGGTGCCGTGGTAAAGAATCTGCCTGCCAGTGCAAGAGATGCAAGAGAAGCGGGTTCGATCTCTGGGTCGGGAAGATCCCCTGGAGCAGGAAAGGACAACCCTCTCCAGTATTCTTGTCTGGAGAATTCCATGGCCAGAGGAACCTGGCGGGCTACACTTCATAGAGTCCCAAAGAGTGGGACAGGACTGAGCGTGCATGTGCGCACACACACAAAGAACTCAACGTGGAGAAGCTAGAGAAGAAATCTTCATTTACAGAATGGAATGTGTGTGCGTGCTTTTGCATGTACACATATACACATTTCCCCCCTTTTCTTTCTGAAATGCAGTAGATATTGCTGGAATCTCAAATCAGAACCAACATAGCAAGGGGCTAATGAGTGAGAAATTATGTCCAGAGACAGAAGAAAAAAAGCAGTGTGGAAGTTCTTTGTTGGGCTTTTCCCTGTCTCCTGTGTGACTCTGAGTAAGTCACTTTCCCTCTCTGAGCAGTGGAAAACTTGGACCAGAGCTGAGAAGCCTCCCAATTTTGATTTCCCATGATTCTCAAATATAGGAGAATTAATGGGGAAAAAGATCCCTGGGGTGCCCAGGCAGAGGGATGTTCCCTAACTCAGAAGGTGTATTATGAGGGGGCAATATGNTGACTCTAAGTAAGTCACTTTCCCTCTCTGAGCAGTGGAAAACTTGGAACAGAGCTGAGAAGCCTCCCAATTTTGATTTTCCATGATTCTCAAATATAGGAGAATTAATGGGGAAAAAGATCCCTGGGGTGCCCAGGCAGAGGGACGTTCCCTAACTCAGAAGGTGTATTATGAGGGGGCAATATAGCTCAGGTGATAAGAACTTGTTCTTAAATGTGCAGGTTCTGGAGTCCCATGGCGCAGGTTCAAGGCCAGACTTTGCTGTTTCCCAGCTATGCAACACTGAGCTGGTTCTTAATTTCTCTGTCCTTTATTTCCTCATCTATAAATTGGGGCAAGTAATAATAGCTACCTTAGAGAGCTTAAGGAAGGAATAAATAATGTGCAGAAGGCAATTAGAACTGTGTCTATATCAAACCTGGGTCTCCTGCATTACAGACAGGTTCTTTACTGTCTGAGCCACCAGGGAAGCCCCTGACTCACACACAAGGCAATCAGAATTGCCCATCCACTTATAAAGTGCTCAGCGGGTACTTTTTAATATAAATATATACTTACATGTGCATCGATGTATGTGTACATATATACATATGTTGTTCTCCTGGGGTTGGAAGGTCTAGTGAGTGTGGCAGAGATTGCTGGAGGCCTCCTAAGAGCTTTGACCCTTAAGAGAAAAGTAAAAACGAAATAAAACCCTTCTCTAGGATGCCAGGTTTCAAATCCCAGCAAGCTGGTTTTGGAGCCTTTGCTGCAAGGTGTCAGGAGGGTTGATGGACTGAGGTCAGGAAGTTTAATTGTAGATGGAAGGATGAGGGGCCAGAGAGCCTTGTTTGTGTCCTGCAGATAGCATGGAAGCCTCTGGAGCTACAGAGCAGGGCTGTGGCTGGATCTAGAGGGTTTAGGACAGGGTGGAGTGAATGAGGGACAGGGCTGTGGCAGGGAAGCCAAGGGAGGCTGTTACCACCCTATATGGAAATGAGGGAGACCTGAGCTAAAACAGTGGTTGAGGGCAGGGTCTGAGGATCAGAGGGTTCAGAGGCAGAGGGTTTAGAATTCTCCTGCTTAGGAGAATCAGGAAGAGTCACCCCAGTGACCTCAGTCCATCAACCCTCCTCACACCATGCCCCCAAGGCTCTGAAACCAGCTTGCTGGAATTTGAATCCTGAAAGAAGGAGGAGGATGTTTAAAAAGTATTTATTTATTTTGGCTGTGCCAGGTCTCAGTTGCGGCATGAGAACTCTTAGTTGCAGCATGTGGGATCTAGTTCCCTGACCAGGGATTGAAGCTGGGTCCCCTGCACTGGGAGCTTGGAGTCTCAGCCACTGGACCACCAGGAACATTCCAAGAGAAGCAATTTTAAAGAGGAGAAAGTGGTCGTCTCAGTTTGGGATAGTAAACAAGGTACCCATGGGGTCTTTGGGGGGATATGCTCAGGGATTGTCAAAATAGGAGTCAGTCACTTAGGAGAATAGTCCAAGCTGAGCACAGAAATACAGGTGGAGGGAAGCTCTACTCGATCCAGGTGAAGACTGGAGTCCTGAGAAGGGATGGAGCAGCTCAGGGAGGCCTCACTGCGCAGGAGAAGAGGGAGTGGCGAGAACTCAGCTTGCAAGGCTCTTTGCCTCCCCCAGCATGCTTGGAGTGCCAGATGCCAACACTGGCAGGACAACCAGTTCCCAGATCTTCACAGCATTCTGGTACCCTCTGTGGTTTTCCCTGAACCAAGCCCTGGGCCTGCCATCTAGGGCCTTGGCTCCCTTTCAAAGCCTTGCAAGTTCCGGTTGGGAATTCTGTTGCCAACCACTGACCAGGCTGCCCAGCCCTCCCTCTGATCTCTGGCCACAGCAGGTAGTCTCCTTCCTCTGGGTTCCCTTTCCCAGATGAACCTAAGGCTCCTTCAGAAGAGACCAGACACAGGGGACACTCTGCTTTGATCTTCGAACCACATGAGAGGCTCCAGCAGGCTGCTCACATGCTCAGCCAGCTGTGTCTAACGGCCTGGGGAGTGCTGGGCAGGAGCAGTGGCCTCCCTACCTCTCCTGGCCTTTTTGTGTTCCTGTCAACTGGATCTCCTCAAGGACATCTTTCAGCAAAGGAGTTAAATACAGTAGTTGCTTTGTATAACTAACTCAATTCCCCTTAACCTCCTACTTCCGTTTCCCTGTCTTTTAACTCAAGGATGGTGAGGAATAAGATCATGGAGGGGGCATGGGGAGAGTAGACGTATAGAAAAGATGGTTAAAAGCACTGAAGATTTATTCCAAGTTGGACTTTTAGTTGGGAGAGGCCAGGAAATGTTAAAAACTACACCAAGTTTCTGCAAACCAGACTGATTTTCTCTGGCTGCTCTGCAGTCTGGCCTAAGGGGATGAATTCTCCCCCTCCACAGAGCAGCTATTTCACAATCCGCAGGTTTGCGAGGTGATTTTATAGTGCGCTGCTCACCCTCTGCAGGAAGAGCAGAGCAAGAGAGAAGTCTTCGAAGTACAGCAAGAAATATTTGGGTTAGTCATAAGAAAGAACTTCCAGGCAGTGAGACCCATTAGGAGAAAGTCCTAGAAATAGTATTTATCTGAAGTTGTCTGGATGTAGTATTATTGGAAGTCAAAAGAGTGGATGAGGCAAAAGTTTCCAGGTCCAGTAAGGCACACCCGAGAAGAAGGCTAAATACCCCTCAATTCTGGAGAAAAATTAGTTGGTGTGGAAGTGTGATGAAATGGCTGATGCCTAGGCTCTGGAGTCAGAGGGACATAATGTTTTATTCCAACTTCAATACTTGTTAACATGGTGGCCTTGCCCAAGTGAAAAGAACCATACCAAGCCTTCGTTTTCCCATCGATAAACTAGGGACAGCAGGGGTCATAATAAACGTGCAGGGTTATTTTTACCTACTAGAGAAAATATATGTAAAACAACCCACACATAGTGGGGACTCAGTTTTTAAAAACTTGGGTTGGGTGTGTTTTCCCTTCCTTCTGTTTTTCTGTGCCCATAATAAAGTTGCAAAGCACTTAGCTCTGGTTTCTATTACAGTTGAAAATGCATTCAAATATGACTGGGAGCGCGAGCAGATTCCCGGGGCAAAAAACAAACTCCATTGTCTGCTTGTTTATAATTAGTGACATATTAGCCCTTCTGTCTAGGACTGGCTGTGGCTGGTAAGGGAAACAAGGGCTCTGTGAAGTGTCTAGTGCTCTGGGTTAAGCTGCAGAGCTGTTATGATACCCACCTTCGTGGCGTATTGTCGTGGAAGCATGGTCCAGGTCCCTTTGAAAATACCCAACGACCAAAGAACCCCTGGGGAATGTAAATGAGAGGAGATATCACTTCAAAGTAACATGAAAGCCAGTCCTTTGTCTTTTCATCATGTCTCTCGTGCTAACCGTACCGCTTCTCTGAGTTCAGTTCAGTCGCTCAGTCGTGTCCGACTCTTTGCGACCCCATGAATCGCAGCATACCAGGCCTCCCTGTCCATCGCCAATCCTTTGTCTTTTCATCATGTCTCTCGTGCTAACCATACAGCTTCTCTGAAGCTCAGCCTTATTCCTTTCTTGAGCCAGAAGCTGATTTTTCAAAGTCTCTTAGGTTGGGAGACTCTCAAAAGCCAAGGCAATGATGCTATGTTATACTTGTGAACTCAGAGGAGCAAGGACAGCAGGAAAGCATCTCATGATTAAGTGTATTTCGCAAATGAAAAATACCCAAGCCCTTCACTTGCGGTGGGGATCCACTGACACCATCTCATCTGTACCCTCTGGAGAAGCCTACATGTGAGACAGCTGGCAGGACTGGGTGGCCTTCGTGTCCATGAGAAATGGAAATGAGCTGACTACATGGGGATCAGATCCTTCAGTGTTCCACTCCGTGCAGTGACTTGCCTAGCCGACACTGGTACAGCTACTGGTCTCTGAGTAGTTGAGCTCTTGGGAACACTTTGAAGCACCAAATGTCATGCCTTTCTATTTCTGGTCTCATCCTATTCCAGAAAGACCTCAGAAATCCCAGGGATAAGAGCAACAAAATTCTCTTAGGTCACAGACCCCACACATAATATCTCCACTTGGTGTTAAAAACGCCCCCATCAGCTAACAGGCACTGGGATATGAGAGACACATGGCTTATATACATTGATGAAGTCTATTTTGCTTTGTATGTCAAGAACATGTCATGAACAGGGTTAATATACAAAATACATAAGCAACTCACACAATACAACATCAAAAATATAAGCAACTTGATTAAAAATGGCCAGAAGACCTGAATAGATATTTTTCCAAAGACATGCAGATGGCTAACAGGCACATGAAAAGATGCTCAACATTGTTAATCATCAGAGAAATGTAAACTAAAACCACACAATGAGATGTCACCTCACACCTGTCAGAATGGCCTAATATAAAATAGACCACAAATAAATGTTGAGGAGCATGTAGAGAAAGGGGAACCCTTGGATACTGCTAGTGGGAATATAAACTGGTGCGGCCACTGTGGAAAACAGTATGGAGATTTCTCAAAAAACTAAAAGCAGAAGCATCATATGACCCAGCAATTCTACTCCTGGGTATATATTTGAAAAAAATGAAAACACTAATTCAAAAAGATACACGAGCCCCAATGTTCTTAGAAGCATTATTTACAATAGCCAAGATATGGAAGTAACCTAAGTGTCCATCAACAGATGAATGGACAAAGAAATATGTGATACATATATAAATTGAATACTATTCAGTCATTAAAAAGAAAATTTTGTCATTTGTAACAACATGATGCTGGGAAAGACTGAGGGCAGGAGAAGGGGATGACAGAGGATGAGATGTTTGGATGGCACCACTGACTCAATGGACATGATTTTAAGAAGATTCTGGGAAGTGGTGAAGGGCAGGGAAGCCCGGAGTGCNGTCATTAAAAAGAAAATTTTGTCATTTGTAACAACATGATGCTGGGAAAGACTGAGGGCAGGAGAAGGGGATGACAGAGGACGAGATGTTTGGATGGCACCACCGACTCAATGGACATGATTTTAAGAAGATTCTGGGAGGTGGTGAAGGGCAGGGAAGCCCGGAGTGCTGTGATTCATGGAGTTGCAAAGAGTCGGACACGACTGAGTAAGCAAACAACAACAAAAACATAGATAGACTTGGAGGGTGTTATGCTAAGTAAAATAAATCAGGCAGAGAAAGAGAAATACTGTATGCCACCACTTATATGTGGATCTAAAAAATAAAGCAAAGTAGTGATTTTTAACAAAAAAGAAACAGACTCACAGATGTAGAGAACAAACTCATGGTTACCAGTGGGGAGAAGGAAGGGGGAGGGGCAAGCTAGGGATAGAGGATTAAGAAGTATAAACTACTTTGTATAAATTAATAAGCTACAAGAAAATATTGTACAACTTGGGGAATATAGTCAATATTTTATAATAACTATGAATGGAATATAACTTTTACAACTCTGAATCACTATGTTGTAAATGATATTTGCACAGCAACTGTACCTCAATTTTAAAAATGCAAACATTAAATAAAAGGAAAAGAAAAAAGAATATGTGTGACCACTTAGCAAATATGTAGATAAGTATCTTTAGGGCTTTTAAATAGGGCAGTGAATGTGAGTCAGGGACCCGGCAGGAAAGAGGCAGCCACTCAAAGGACTAACTGAACAGAGGCTGGGGCACCACTGACGCGGTGTGAGCAGAGTTACGGGATGGTGCAGTACCCATAGGGGGCTTCCCAGGTGGCTCAGTGGTAAAGAATCTGCCCGCTGATGCAGAAGATGTAGGAGACGTGAGTTCAACCCTGGGTCAGGAAGATCCCCTGGAGAAGGAAATGGCAAGCCAGTATTCTTGCCTGGGAAATCCCATGGACAGAGAAGCCTGGCAGTTACAGTCCATAGAGTCGCAAAGAGCTGGATACAATTGAGTGACTGAGCAGGAGCAGCAGGAGCAGCACCCAGAGACGAGCAACAGTAGAAAGCCATCATCACCTGTATTCTTGCCCAACATCTCCTACTGCCACTGTAATAGATTATCCAGAACTTAGTGGCTTAAAATGATACCTGGTTTATATCCACAGTGATGTAGTTTGGAAATCTGGTTACAGT
>SJYW01023745.1:13438-34513 GCA_006410735.1 Raphicerus campestris | reverse complement strand
AAAAAAAAAAAAAAAAAAAAAAAAAATCCGAGTGTAACAGTGGGACTAATTTATTTTGTATTTTAGTTTATATATATTATTATTACAAATGATATCCATCTTCTTTTAGAATTTTTAAGCTAGAATGGAAAGAGTTTACTGGTTATGACCACTAGAAACTAGAGAAATAAAGGAGCAAGCAGTAAAGCAGGATGAAGTCTATATCTTTTCTTCCTAAAGCTTTCTTTCTGTGTGCCTATAGTGTGGCAGCAGTGTTACAAACAAGATGCTCATGTCTATTTGGGGTTTCTGCCTGAGTCTAACAGTGACAGGCACATTTATAACAGACTACTGAGTAAAATTTAGATCTAAATTTAGAGAATCTAAAGTGTAGATTGAATGCAATGTCATTCTTACTGATCTTCATCAACTTTTACTCTATTGCCTTGTATATATTTTATATCTCTCATTTCTCTGTTTTTTTTTTATTCCCATCTTATTTTGTGTTACTCCTTTTATCTTAACCAAACTGAACCTCTATATTATTTGCTATTTTGGTTTGCCTTCAATGTCTAAAATGACAGCAACTTTATCAAATAAGAGTTTACTTGTGAGGTCTGAGGATAAACTGTGGTGGACCTGTGAAATGGTCCTCATTATGTCAAAAGTGTCCCAAATAGCTGCAATTTTTCTTTCATTCCCAACCTTAGCACAAAGCTTTCAGTCTCATGGTCCTGAGATACTTCTGTATCTATAGGTAACCTCTATACATGCCAGAGGAGAAAAAGAATTAAGATCCCCTGGAGGAGGAAATGGCAACCCTTTCACTATTCTTACATGGAAATCCCTATGGACAGAGGGGAGCCTAGCTGGCTACAATCCAAGGGGTTGCAAAGTGTCAAACACGACTGAACGACTAAACAACAACAAGGAGAAACCAGTGAAAAACAGAAAAACCAACCAAACTAAAACATGTCGGCTGAATCTTTATACTTTCAAAATGGTTACATCTGTTTGTATCACACTGGCCAGAGCTGGTAATATGACCACCCTCTATAATGGACTGAAAAAAAAACCTGGGATTCTCCTTAGTAAAGAATGGATTTGGAGTAGTGTTTACTGCAGTGGCCCTACTGAGGTTAATACTGATTTCTAACTCCTGTTTTAACAATGATTGTACAGGAAGATTGTGATTACTTTTAATTAATTAAGTGAATTGACTCATTTTAAAGCTCCTTTCTGATACTAGCTCATTGAATTGGTGATTTCCAACATTTATTGTATATGGGCAGCACCTAGAGGATTTGTTAAAACACAGATTGCTGGACCTAATCTTCAGAGTTTCTGATCCAAGAAGTCTGGATGGAGTCTAGGAATTGGGATAGCTAAAAGTTCCCTGGTGATACTTATGCACCTTTTCCAAGGGCCACACTTAAAGGAAGAAGTATGGCAATTTTGCAGAGAGAATCTTTCAAAGTTCATATCAATTCTAAAAGTCAGTCGTTTATGGGTCATGCTTTCTGAATCTTCACAGGTTCAGTTAGTTATTCAGTTCAATCACTCAATCCTGTCCAACCATTTGTGACCCCATGGACTGCAGCACGCCAAGCTTCCCTGTCAATCATCAACTCCTGGAGTTTACTCAAACTCATGTCCATTGAGTCAGTGATGCCATCCAACCATTTCATCCTCCATTGTCCCATTCTCCTCATACCTTCAATCATTCCCAGAATCAGGATCTTTTCCAACAAGTCAGTTCTTCATATCAGGTGGCCAAAGAATTAGTGTTTCAATTTCAGCATCAGTTCTTCCAGTGAATATTCAGGACTGGTTTCCTTTAGGATGGACTGGTTGGATATCCTTGCTGTCCAAGAGACTCTCAAGAGTCTTCTCCAAACACCACAGTTCAAAAACATCAATTCTTTGGCATTCAGCTTTCTTTATAGTCCAACACTTACATCCATACATGATTCCTGAAAAAACCATAGCTTTGATGAGATGGACCTTTGTCAGCAAAATAATGTCTCTGTTTTTTAATATGCTGTCTAGGTTTGTCATAACTTTTCTTCCAAAGAACAAGTGTCTTTTAGTTTCATGACTGTAGTCACTATTTTGGAGCCCCCCCCCCCCAAATAAAGGTCTCTCACTGTTTCCATTGCTTCTCCATCTATTTGCCATGAAGTGGTTGGACCAGATGCCATGATCTTAGTTTTCTGAATGTTGAGCTTTAAGCCAACTTTTTCACTCTCCTCTTTCACTTTCACCAAGAGGCTCTATAGTTCTTTACTTTCTGCCATAAGGGTGGTGACATCTGCATATATGAGGTTAATAATATTTCTCCTGCCAATCTGGATTTCAGCTTGTGCTTCATCCAGCCCAGCATTTCACATGATGTACTCTGCATTTAAGTTAAATAAGTAGAGTGACAGTATACAGTGTTGACATACTCCTTTCCCAATTTGGAACCAGTCTGTTGTTCCATGTCCAATTCTAACTGTTGCTTCTTGACCTGAATACACTTTTTTCAGGAGACAGGTCAGTTGATCTGGTATTCCCATTTCCTGAAGAATATTCCACAGTTTGTTGTAATCCACACGAAGGCTTTTGCATAGTCAATAAAGCAGAAGTAGGTGTTTTTCTTGAACTCTCTTGCTTTTTCAATGATCCAAAAGATATTGGCAATTTGATTTCTGGTTCTTCTGCCTTTTCTAAATTCAGCTTGAACATTTGGATATTCACAGTACACATACTGTTGAAGCCTGGCTTGGAAAATTTTGAGCATTACTTTACTAGCATGTGAGATGAGTGCAATTGTGTGGTAGTTAAACCACACAATTGAGTNCCTGGTTTTTGGTTTTCTTTTCCATGGAATATATTTTGTCTTCATTTTCAGACTACATGGGTCCTGAAACTTTAAACATCAAAATTATTTTACAATTTATTAAACTCTGCAAGGCAGTATCTCTAAAGGGGATTGTAGGGTATTCATGCATTTATCGAGTTTCCCACCTCCACTGATAGATAAGGGTAGCATAGGAAGAGTTTTAGTTTCAGAAATATTACTCTGTCTTTGGAGGCTACACAAGATGAAGTCCACCTCTGGTTCACAGAGGACAATTAAGAGGCAATTGCAGGCTTTTACTTTGGCCACTTGATGCAAAGAGCTGACTCATTTGAAAAGACCCTGATGCTGGGAAAGGTTGAGGGCAGGAGGAGAAGGGGATGACACAGGAGGGGATGTTTGGATGGCATCACCAACTTAATGGACATGATTTGGGTAGGCTCTGGGAGTTGGTGATGGACAGGAAGGCCTGGTGTGCTGCAGTTCATGGAGACGCAAAGAGTCGGACATGACTGAGCGACTGGACTTAAATGAGGCAAGCAATGATGGTGGCCTAGACTAGAATTAGGTCATCAGAGATGGAGACACATGGTGTGTGGAACTGGGATTTCAGCTAGGTAGAGAACATGAACTTCCAACTTTTTTTTTTGCAGGATTTCACAACTGAAGACCAAGTTTATTGGTCAGGCAATAGCGAAGAGGCTTCAAGAGACTCTTACCTTGAAGCAATAGAAGAGCTTGAGGAAGTTTTACAGAAACTCAGTGAGACATATGAGACAAGAAGTCCAGCTGCACCTGAGCCAAAACCCTACGTACCACCGACTGCCCATGAAGAGAACAGCCAAAAGGAATCCATGCAGAAAGAGGTGATGGATCTTTTGACCCACAGTGATGATTTACACATGTTTGAACATCCCTGGGACACTTTTTCTGCAGAACTAACATCAACCCATGTTGAAGCCCTTGATTTGCCCCCTGGAAACATATGTGAGGCCTTTTTTTTAACCCCAAAGTGAAGTCTTTTGATAAGAGTAAACCCAAGTAACACACTACATGACAGATGTCATTGACACCTCAAACACATTATGAGACTTTAGAGTCTGGACGGGGACCTAGAACTGGGTGGCAAAATCAGAAGCTCTTCACTGGATCCCTTTTCTCTGAAGACCACTCAACTAGCTCTGTCAGACCCTTCTAAGGAAGAAGCAGAGCTCTCTAGTCTTGAGGAGCTTTCAGGCCAGTGGTGCAGCAAGGGGAGTAGACAGGCAAAACCCTACTTCAAGAAAGGAAATGAGAGAAGAGGAAGTGATCCCTTGCATTGGCAGGTGGATTCTTAACCAGTGGGCCACCAGACAAGTCCTGAATTCTTCTTTAACAGGGTTTAAGCATGGCTCCTGTTTCTGGGGTTGTGTGAATCAAATGAGATAATGTATTTGGACTTCCATTGATTTAAGCAAATCTCCAGTAGGATGTCTGGGACATGGGGCATCTTTGGAAAAGTCTCTCTGGGGATTGGAGGGGAGGAAATACAGAGAGAGGGGATTAAGTGTTTAATAAGCTACAAGGATATATTGTACAAAACAGACAGCCAACATTTTATAATTACTAAAACTGGATATAACTTTTAACTACTGTGAATCACTATATTGTACCCCTGCAACATATAATATCACCCACCAAGTACACATCAATTTAAAAAATAGTCTGTGGGGCAAAGCCTCTGCAGGGGATGGTGGAGCACCCATGCATTCATCCAGAGGCCCACCGCTACCGATAGAGGAGTGTAGCATAGGAACAGTTCTCATTTTAGAAATATTAGTGCGTGTGGAGGGCATATGAGCTAGAGTCAACTCCAAATTCATAGAGGCCAATTAAGATGCAATTACGGACTTTGGGCAACACATGTTGGTGGGCTTGACTGGGATTGTATCAGCAGGGACGGAGAAGAAGGGAGTGTGGAACTGGGATTAGATCTGGGTATGACCCATGAACTTCTTTTTCACAGGATCCTACAATTGAAGATCTAGTTCAGGTATCAGGCAACAGCAAAGAGGTGTCGAGGTACTCCTATCTTCAGACGGTTGAAGAAATTAAGGCATTTCTACAGGAAGCTGATGAAACACATAAGGCAAGGAGCCCAGCTGCCCCAGAGCCAGAGTTCCGTGTGCCTCCGACTGCCCGTGAGGAGGATGACCGAAAGGAGTCCATGCAGAGACAGGTAATGAATCCTTTGATGACTTATGCATGCTTGAACATCCCTGGGACAGTTCTCAACCAGAACTAACATCAACCCATGTTAAAACTCTTGATTTGCCCCCTGGAAACCTAAGTGAGACCATTTCTTGACCCCACTGGGAACTGCTTTGATGACAGTAAATCCAAGTAACATACCAGATGACAGATGTCAATGACATACCAAATACATCCTGAGACTTTAGAGGCTGGATGCAGACCGAGAGCTGGGAGGGGCAATCAGAAATCCTTCTTTTGGCCCCTTTACTCTGATGTACGTCCAGCTGGATCTGTCAGACCCTTCTAAGGAAAAAGTAGAGTCCTCTAGCCTTGAGGAACTTTAAGTTCAGCAATGGGGGAAGAGGAGCAGACAGGCATGACGCTATTTCAAGAGTAAAAATGGGAGGAAAGGGAATGCCAGGGTAAGACATTATTAGAAGCTGACTTTCAATGAGGCCTTCATGCAGAGAATCTGTAGCTTTTGATGTTCCTTCTGGTGGAGTGTCTCCACAATGACATTGGCCTCATGAAAGTATCCATTTCCCACCTCCAAGGGATAGCGACCTCTGCTGCACTGTGGCTTTGAAAATTCCACTTCTTTCAGAGCGTGATCGTAGCTAACAAACATAAGGCCATCTATTTCTTCTATGGATTTTGTGTAGAAGAAGACTTCAGAGTGTCCTCAGTCTACCGTATTCAATGGCTGTATAGTCATAAGTTTTGAATATAACCTGGGAAGAATTATGATATCTGTCTCTCTGTTCTGAGAGTCAGAACAAGGCAGGGTGTCCAGGCTTTGATGGCATGATGGGAATGGAGATCATATTTGATAAGACAGGTTATAGCACCAAGACAGTGCTGAGAGAGGTAGGCTGAACTTGAGACAGGGCAGGGATATGACAAAACTGAGCAGACTTCTCTGACTAGAGTATGACAAGAGCTACAAAGAGGCACTCAGGGTGAAAACTGTGAGGCTGCCGACATCATGGCTCTTGGCAGTCAACCGTAAGGTCTCTACCAGATGCCTAGGAATCTAGAAGCATAAGGATGGCTACTGAGAAGAGAAGCATAGAGTCTGGGCATGTGCACATTAAGCCTCTGCCTGTAGAGTAGCCTCTTCCTGGATTGGTTTCTGGAAGCTGATGCTTTCCAGGATAGTTCTCAGGAAGCTGCAATGCCAGAGGGAATCCCAGGAAGATTCAGCGGGTATTTTTTACAGTGCTTCAGGTCAGTGAGCACCCAGAGCAAGACAGGCCCAATTCAAGTTAAGTCATTTCACCTCTTCGAACTTTTTTTGAGTTCCTCTTTAATTGGGTTTTATCATGGCTCCTCTTTCTGGGGTAATAATGTCAATAAAGTGAGATAATGTGGTTGGGAGTTCATTAATTTAATCAAATGTCCAGTAGGATATCTGGGAGATGGGGCCACTTTGGAAAAGTTTAGTCGTGGAAACAGGGACAATATAGAGATAGTGGATTAAGAGATACAAACTGTTATGCATACAGTAAGCTACAAGGATGTATTCTACAAAACAAGGACTATAGCTGATATTTTATATAAACTAAAATTTGAGCTTCACCTTTAACTACTGTGAATCACTAGAGTGTACACCTGTGACATATAATATGGTACATCAAGGGTACATCAATTTTTAAGAAGTCTGTACAGCATGGTCTCTGCAGGGAACAGTGGGATGTTTGCATTCATCTAGATTCCCACCTCCACCAGTAGATAGGAGGTGCAAAGGAAGTGTTTTCATTTCAAAAATATAACTGTATGTGTGTGTGTGTTGCGGGGGTGGGGTGGGGGGAACACACAGGTTGGAGTCAACTCCAGACTCACAGAGGTCAATTAAGAGGCAATTGTAGGCCTTTAGCTAAGCAGTGATGGTGGGTGTACGGAATCAGAATTTGAATGGAATAGGGTATCTGAACTTTAACTTTTTTGCAGAAACCCACAACTGAAGATCTAGTTCAGTTATCAAGCACCAGCAAAGAGGCTTCCATGCCTTCTTTCTCTGTGACACTTGAGGACATTGGGGAGTTTCTTCACGAGATCGGTGAGATACATGAGGCAAAAACCCCACCTGTACCAGAGTCAGAGCTCTGTGTACCTCTGACTGCCCATGATGAGGTCAGCCAAATGGAGTCCATGAACAACCAGGTAATGAATCCTTTGAGGCCCACAATGAAGATTTATGCTTGTTCTTACATCTGGACAGAACTAATCACAGCCCATGTTAAAACCTTGATTTGCCCCTTGAAAATCTAAATTGACTTTTTTTTTTACCCCAAGGTGACCTTCTTTGATGAGAGAACCCCCACAGGAGCATCCCAGTTGATGGACGTCACTGGCACCCCAATGACATTTATCACTGATTGTCAAGTAACAGTTGTTAATGCAAACAAGAGGACAATCTCCAATGAGGGTGGCGAGGTGAAGACCCTCAATGATGACCAGAGCCTCTGTGGAGGCCAGATGACCATTAGTGGGGATCAGATCCTCTATGGGGGTCAGATGAAGAGCCCCACTGAATGCCAGAATCTCAGTGGAACCCAGATGACCTCTGCAGACAAGACCATCTATGGGAATCAGATGGAGACCATGGGTGAATACCAGACCTTCAGTGTAGGACAGATGAACTTCAGTGGGGACCAGACTCTCTATGGGGGTCAGATGAAGACAGTCAATGATGACACTCTCCATGAAGCCCATATAATGCCACAATCCTCATCATCATTGTCATATCCTAGAATTCTGTATGTTGCCAGTTCTCATTTGATCCAAGGACAACCTGTAGAAATGCAGAAGTGGAATCCCAAGATTCAGAGGAGTCCATTGCAGAAGAGGCCTGACATTTTGAGGCCCTACATCTGCACCTATAACTGTGGGAAAGCGTATGCCAGATCTTCCCACCTGCGAATCCATGAGCATGTGCACACAGGTGAGTAAAGACTGAAGCATGGGGGTGTCAGGAAAATAACTAAAGGCCTCTGCCTTTATGAAACATCGGGGTCATTTGAGATCATTGCCATCTCCCTCTAAGTCTGGGACCCAGAAGACTCTAGAAAAGGTCGGCCGATCTGAAAGGGTATAAAAAGTAGTCCTAAGAACAGACTCTAGTTCTGCTCCAGAGGCAACCTGGCTGCAGCGCTTTGTGGTGTTGACTGCCTGGGATGATGGAAGAAGTGGAGGGCTTTGTTTGAGCTCTGAGGGTGGTCCTGACCCTACCTCTTCTGGGACTGTTTCTTTATGGACGCCCATAGTCCCAGTAGATGACCCCCACGCAACCTTCTCTACCCACCACTACCTTCCTGCTTTCCCTCCTCCTTTTCTTTCTCTCTTCTTCTTCCTCCTCCAGCCCTCTAGCCTATCCTGCCCTCCTCTTCCTTTCCTGCACACACTGTCCAGTCCTGTCTTCTGTCTCTCTCTGTCCCACTCCAACCTGCCCAGCGTTTTTCTTCTCCATTCTTTTCCAACTTCCCTGTCCCATGCTACCTTGAATCATGACAAGTCTCCCTTTCTTTCCTGGTTCCAGGAGAGAAGCCCTATAAATGTGACGTGAATGGATGTACATGGGCATTCTCCCGTTCGGATGAGCTCAACAGACACAAGAAAAGGCACACCAGGGAGCGGCCCTACCTGTGTACTATATGCGACAAAGACTTTGCCCGATCCGATCACTTAAAGCAGCATCAGAGAGTCCACAGAAGAATTTCTCCCATGATGACAAACCCAGCAGCCTTTGAGGAAATGACTTGAACTGAAAGAGTCTCCCTGCTAAGACTTTGCTTGGCAAATAGCACCATGCCAGCATACTGTAGATGCTTAACATTAGTTGTAAATTTTTAAAATTTTCATGTTTTCCTTAAACAAAGAATATGTTTATGCATTTCAGTAGAATCAGAAGCACTCTGCATTGAATTTCCTGTCCATAGCGAATGTTTTCATCAGTGTGCTATGAATCCTTGTAGATAACTATCTGTGTATTTACTTCTATTTCTACATGTAAAAATGTTTATATGTAGAGAATTGTATTCATAGTTCAAATGTGTAAAGAATGTAGCATTTTATCTCTGAGCTCATATTTTCTTGAAAGTCCATTTCTATGGAGCTAAGAGGAGGGGGACACTTGGTCACTTCAGTGTCAAGCGGTCTCAGATTAAATGAAGCTCACTTGGATGAATTTAATCTATTAAAAAATGGAACCTCCTCAACAGTTGTCTCAACTTTTTCTCTTAGGCAAAGCATTTTCTTTTTCCCCTCTGCCTTCCCCAAATGCTGTCAGGACACAGCAGTGGTGGTGTTGGTGTCAAGTGCTGGCTGCCAGGGAAAGGATGTTTCCTTTCTTAATGTGGTCCAGTGGTTAAGAATTTGCCTCGCAGTGCTGGGACACCAGTTCAACCCATGGTCTGGGAAGATCCCACATTCCACAAAGCAACTAAACCCACATGCCGCAACTAGAGAGTCTGTATGAAGCTGCCAGAGATCCCACATGACAAAATGAAGATTCCATGTGCTGCTACTGATAGCCCGTGCAGCCAAAGAAACATTTTTTAAAAAAGCAAAGTAGGTAAACAGAAGGATTTATTGTATAGCACAGGGAAATATATTCAAAACCTTGAAATAACCTACAATGGAAAATAATCTGAAAAGGAATACATACAGATATACATATAGATATCCGAATCATTTTGCTGTACACCAGAAATGAATACATTGTAAGTCAACTTCAATTTTTAAAAAAGGTCAAGAAGTGCAGTTCTCCCCCACATCCCTGTTGAACCTTGATCTTGGCCTAGGGCTTCGATCCCTTGTGGTGACAGAGGGACCTTAGCATGGCCCATAATCTTGTTGATTCAATTTTATTTTTTTGAACATCAGGAGGTCCAGGTAAGAGTGGCAGTACTCTTCATCTCCCAGCTCCACAGGAGCCCCCGCATCAGGGGACCCATGGCTAGCACTTGGTCTGGGTTTCCTTGGCCTAAATCAATCTTTTTTGAGGCTACCAGTGAAGAATCAAGTTCAGGGAACTTTCTGAGGAGGCCTTAGCTCAAGTTTCCCAGGAGAGGGCGCCAGGTCATTACTCTAACACCTGCTCTCTCCATCAATCTTTGCTATTTTGGCAGTGGCAGCTTTTACCACATCTAGGAATGTGTCAGTTAAGGCTTGAACTGTGTCTTGGACCAACTGCCCAGGGCCAACTCAAGCAGCATCTACAAACCTGGAAATCTGAATCTGGCTAAGTCTTACCACCTACTGTCCTCAATCCCTTATTGTTGGTTACCTTAGGACCACAGGGATGGCAGCATGGAGGCTCTAGCCTCTGCAAACATAGTCTAGAGGAGGAACTTGTCACGGGTGGATCAAACCTAAGGAAGCCAAATAGCAACTCGTAGAAGAAGGAGGTCTCAGATGGTTGGGCCCTCTCCCCTTCATCTTCCTCGTGCTTCCCAGCCAAAGCGAACACCGTCGGGGCGCTTTGAAAGAAGGGTCTGTAGTAATGCACCCCAAAAGAGACTCTCCACCACACAGTTTATTTGTTTTGGCTGCGAAGCATGAGGGGCACCAGGGATCAAACCCATACTCTATGGTGGAAGCGAGGTCAGTCAGGGCAATCCCTCCAGCACAAAGCTTAACAAGGTGATATTTGCCATGGTGATGGCAGACGAACCAAGTCTCCAGGTCTCTTTGAGCTGCTGAAGAAAGTGACCCTGGAGGAGTCTATACTCTTCNGGTCTGTAGTAATGCACCCCAAAAGAGACTCTCCACCACACAGTTTATTTGTTTTGGCTGCGAGGCATGAGGGGCACCAGGGATCAAACCCATACTCTCTATGGTGGAAGCGAGGTCAGTCAGAGCAATCTCTCCAGCACAAAGCTTAACAAGGTGATATTTGCCATGGTGATGGCAGACAAACCAAGTCTCCAGGTCTCGCTGCTGAAGAAAGTGACCCTGGAGGAGTCTATACTCTTTGACAGAAACCATGAATCTCAATTTTTGTCTTTTGGCAACCCACTCCAGTATTCTTGGCTGGAAAATTCCATGGACAGAGGAGCCTGGTGGTCCATGTGGTGGCAAGAGTCGGACATGACAGCACACGCCCGCACATACTACCACTATATGAGAATCGATAACACACTGGGTTGCAAGGCTTATCTTGGCACCAGGGACCTGCTTGGATTCAACAACAGTTACTGCACAGTGGGAGGTGTCTCTGACAGTTGTTGGTCCTAGAACCATGAGCAGTGGCCAGTGAGCTGCTTCCCTAGCTTTCCCAGAGCCCCTCTGTCGGATTGCTCCTTTGACCCACAGGGAAACTCAGCCAAGGAGTTCGAGACCAAAATTCCTCTCAGAACTAAAAGTTGCCACATCTCATTCACTAGTGCTCCCAAGGTCCACTGGCAGAGCTNTGCTGGGACACCAGTTCAACCCATGGTCTGGGAAGATCCCACATTCCACAAAGCAACTAAACCCACATGCCGCAACTAGAGAGTCTGTATGAAGCTGCCAGAGATCCCACATGACAAAATGAAGATTCCATGTGCTGCTACTGATAGCCCGTGCAGCCAAAGAAACATTTTTTAAAAAAGCAAAGTAGGTAAACAGAAGGATTTATTGTATAGCACAGGGAAATATATTCAAAACCTTGAAATAACCTACAATGGAAAATAATCTGAAAAGGAATACATACAGATATACATATAGATATCCGAATCATTTTGCTGTACACCAGAAATGAATACATTGTAAGTCAACTTCAATTTTTAAAAAAGGTCAAGAAGTGCAGTTCTCCCCCACATCCCTGTTGAACCTTGATCTTGGCCTAGGGCTTCGATCCCTTGTGGTGACAGAGGGACCTTAGCATGGCCCATAATCTTGTTGATTCAATTTTATTTTTTTGAACATCAGGAGGTCCAGGTAAGAGTGGCAGTACTCTTCATCTCCCAGCTCCACAGGAGCCCCCGCATCAGGGGACCCATGGCTAGCACTTGGTCTGGGTTTCCTTGGCCTAAATCAATCTTTTTTGAGGCTACCAGTGAAGAATCAAGTTCAGGGAACTTTCTGAGGAGGCCTTAGCTCAAGTTTCCCAGGAGAGGGCGCCAGGTCATTACTCTAACACCTGCTCTCTCCATCAATCTTTGCTATTTTGGCAGTGGCAGCTTTTACCACATCTAGGAATGTGTCAGTTAAGACTTGAACTGTGTCTTGGACCAACTGCCCAGGGCCAACTCAAGCAGCATCTACAAACCTGGAAATCTGAATCTGGCTAAGTCTTACCACCTACTGTCCTCAATCCCTTATTGTTGGTTACCTTAGGACCACAGGGATGGCAGCATGGAGGCTCTAGCCTCTGCAAACATAGTCTAGAGGAGGAACTTGTCACGGGTGGATCAAACCTAAGGAAGCCAAATAGCAACTCGTAGAAGAAGGAGGTCTCAGATGGTTGGGCCCTCTCCCCTTCATCTTCCTCGTGCTTCCCAGCCAAAGCGAACACCGTCGGGGCGCTTTGAAAGAAGGGTCTGTAGTAATGCACCCCAAAAGAGACTCTCCACCACACAGTTTATTTGTTTTGGCTGCGAAGCATGAGGGGCACCAGGGATCAAACCCATACTCTATGGTGGAAGCGAGGTCAGTCAGGGCAATCCCTCCAGCACAAAGCTTAACAAGGTGATATTTGCCATGGTGATGGCAGACGAACCAAGTCTCCAGGTCTCTTTGAGCTGCTGAAGAAAGTGACCCTGGAGGAGTCTATACTCTTTGACAGAAACCATGAATCTCAATTTTTGTCTTTTGGCAACCCACTCCAGTATTCTTGGCTGGAAAATTCCATGGACAGAGGAGCCTGGTGGTCCATGTGGTGGCAAGAGTCGGACATGACAGCACACGCCCGCACATACTACCACTATATGAGAATCGATAACACACTGGGTTGCAAGGCTTATCTTGGCACCAGGGACCTGCTTGGATTCAACAACAGTTACTGCACAGTGGGAGGTGTCTCTGACAGTTGTTGGTCCTAGAACCATGAGCAGTGGCCAGTGAGCTGCTTCCCTAGCTTTCCCAGAGCCCCTCTGTCGGATTGCTCCTTTGACCCACAGGGAAACTCAGCCAAGGAGTTCGAGACCAAAATTCCTCTCAGAACTAAAAGTTGCCACATCTATTCACTAGTGCTCCCAAGGTCCACTGGCAGAGCTATGGAAATGCCCAGGGAAACCTCAGGCTTTTCATTCTTCCATAAAGGCTTAGGGCTCAATGGAGCACCCCGCCGGCTGCGTGAATCTGTTCAGTTGCAGGGTCTCAAGATGGGTAATTAAGACAAGAAGTCAAACTGCAGGTAAAAGTATAATATCTACTCCCTTCCTGTGACACTGCAAGAAAGAGGTGAAACAAAGAGGTGCTGGCTCCCTGATGCTCCATTTTCCAAAATGGAAAAGGTTTTCACCCACTGGAACGTGGGGAAAGCATTCTGGCATATGCAACATTTGGCCTGAACTTTCTGCGGCTACAGCAGCCTGGCTTTTGGCCAAACATCCATTGTACACCTGCTTTAAGTCTAGAAGAGCAGCATGCATTGTCTAGAAGTGAAAAGAATGTCTTGAGAATAGGGATCAATGCCACCCTTCCCATGACACCAGTGCTAGTACTCCCTGGAAGATTCCCTTCTCAGGTGCCAAGGCCACACTGACTCACCGCACGCTAGTTTCTTTCTTTTGACACCTTGAAGGAATATACTCATGCTGTGTTTGATGTATGTTCTTGTTCTGAGAAGATATAAAGCTGTGCTGAATGCCACCCACCCGTCTCCAGGGCATTTTCTTTCTTGGTGGAGACTACACCCCCAGGCTAGTCCTCAGCATGGCTAGAATCACACTCTCTTCTATTCCTTATTGTAGACTATTGATTATTTGGGTTGACACCCTCTCAGAACAGCACCAGTCAAGGGTCAGATAATGCAGGCCGACTGGAATGAGCTCACTGCCAAAAATCCACAAATACTTCCTGTCCTTTCATGCACTTGGGGAGTCTGGGGAGGAAGGGCTAAGATGAGAAAAGTACTGGGTCATAGTGAAGAAGAATGCCTCACCAGGGCTCCGGTACGAAGGCCTCTGGATGGAGGTGAGCAGGCAAAGAAATACAATCATGCATCAGCTTGTCTGCTCCAAGGGACCCTGGGTCCTTCATCTCCCTTCAGAAACTGCAATGCCCTGCTGTGTACCATGTCTGGTGTGGGGAGGGCAGCTTCCCCCAGGAGACCAGCCAGGCACAGCCTTAAAGTCAGCCCTGAAAAAAAATCACACATAGGTTTTGGACTGGAGTTACAATCCTCACCCAGTTTAAGAACTGGAATATTACTGACACTTTTGTATCTACTCATGTGCTTCTCCCATCCAACTCTTTATCATGTAGGTTTAATTACTACTCTGAATTTTGTATATATAAATTCCCTTGATTTTCTTTATATTGGTTTTTCACAAATATATGTATTTTAAAAATGTATAGCTTTTCGAAGCATTTCCCTGGCTGTCCAGTGGTTAAGACTCGGTGCCTCCACTGCAGGGGCCATGAATTCCATCCTTGATCAGGGGAACTAAGATTCTGAATGCCAAGAGGAAGGGCCCCGGCTCCCCCAAAATCTTCAATAACAACTGCCAAGGAAAATTATCAACTCACTGGGGTGGGAAGGAGACCAGAGTGCATTAGGATCTTATGTCAGTTGCAGCCACCACAAAGAGAAAAGATAATACAGCCATCCCTCATTATCCAAATTTAACCTGCTGGACAATGAATTCTAGACATTAACTTAAATATGAAAAATAGTAACACACTCCCACCCCATTAAATATCTCAGCTACTTTCCTCACATTTCACTAAAACACTCATATAATAACCCACTAAGAATTTAATATTATATGAAGCATTAAAACCAATTCCATATATTTCTAACGTAATAAACTCATTAGTAGACACAGTTGTATGCAGTAGGCAATGATACTGTACAGTATGGGATACTAATTGCATTTTCCTTTCACACCACAAAAAACATGCTCTGTGACTGCACCACTCTGAGTCCGATCAGGAGACAATAAGCAGTGATTTACACAAGAGAAGTTTGATATACAGAATGAATAAACTGTAGTAAAAGAGAAACTCTAAGATATAAGGGAACATTATATGGGACTCTGAGACTAAAAGAGGAGAAGCTTTCAGATCAGTTCAGTCTCTCAGTCATGTCTGACTCTTTGTGACCCCATGGACTGTACACGCCAGGCCTCCCTGTCCATCAGCAACTCTCAGAGTTTACTCAAACTCAAGTCCATTGAGTCAGTGATGCCATCCAGCCATCTCATCCTCTGTTGTCCCCTTCTTCTCCCACCTTCAATCTTTCTCAGCATCAGGGTCTTTTCAAATGAGTCAGCTCTTTGCATCAGGTGGCCAAAGTATTGGAGTTTCGGCTTCAACATCAGTCCTTCCAATGTATATTCAGGACTGATCTCCTTTAGGATGGACTGGTTGGACCTCCTTGCTGTCCAAGGGACTCTCAAGAGTCTTCTCCAACACCACAGTTCAAAAGCATCAATTCTTTGGCACTCAGCTTTCTTTATAGTCCAATTCTCACATCCATACATGACCACTGGAAAAACCATAGCCTTGACTAGACTGATCTTTGTTGACAAAGTAACGTCTCTGCCTTTGAATATGCTATCTTGGTTGGTCATAACTTTTCTTCCAAGGAGCAAGCGTCTTTTAATTTCATGGCTGCAGTCACCATCTGCAGTGATTTTGGAGCCCCCTAAATAAAGTCTGTCACTGTTTCCATTGTTTCTCCATCTATTTGACATGAAGGGATGGGACCAAATGCCATGATCTTGGTTTTCTGAATGTTGAGCTTTAAGCCAATCTTTCACTCTCCTTTTTCACTTTCAAGAGGCTCTTTAGTTCTTTTTTGATTTCTGCCATAAGAGTGGTATCATCTGCATATCGGAGCTTATTGCTATTTCTCATGGCAATCTTGATTCCAGCTTGTGCTTCTTCCAGCCCAGCATTTCTCATGATGTTCTCTGCATATAAATTACATAAGCAGGGTGACAATATACAACTTTGACGTACTCTTTTTCCTGTTTGGAACCAGTCTGTTCTTCCATGTCCAGTTCTAACTGTTTCTTAGGACAAGCTTAAGAGTAAGGATAAGCTTGGCAGATGAGCCCTCTCTCTGTGGTTGGGGTTCAGATCTCACTGAAGAAGACATAGTTGCAGAAGGTGGATGGCAGGCAACTTTGCAGGTTTGTAGTCACTGCAGAAGCAGAGCTGGTCCACAGTCACTGATGAAGCAGGAAGGCGCCTTCCAGGGTGCAGGTGAGCTGTGGACAGGGCCCGGGTGCCTGAGAGGGAATAGAGGTGCCAGTGTGGGCTGAGGCACAGAATACAGTGTCCATGGTGGGAGGGCTGTGGTGTTGGGGGAATCAGAGGAGACAACCCTGGGGGTTGACAGAGGGCCTGAGGGTGGCGGTGTGGGTGGAGGCCTGCAGTGTGCAGTGTCTGCATTGACAGGGCTGCAGGAGGGCGATCACCGGGCTCTGCTCTGGCTGCAAGGCCAACAGACAGTAATGCGGAGCCAGTGGATGAGGAGATGGATCAATGGGTTAAAACAGAAAGCCTATAAACAGACACAAGGATATTGGGGAAATAAGTATGAAAGTAACAAATCACTGGAAGAAAAATGAACTTTAAGAAGTTCTGGGAATGGAGGGAAAGGAGGTGCTAGTGTTGGCCTGAGGCACAGAATACAGTGTCCACAGTGGGACGGCTGTGGTTTTGGGGGAGTCAGAGGAGACAACCCCAGGAGTTAGCAGAGGGCCTGAGGATGTTCCAGTGACCCAGTGGTTAAGAATCTGCCTGCCAATGCAGGAGACACACGTGCAATCCCGGGCCTGGAGATCCCACATGCTGTGGGGTGACTAAGCTTGTGTGCCACAAGTTCTGAGCCTGTGCTCCAGAGCCTGTGCTCTGCAGCAGGAGAAGCCACTGCAGTGAGAAGCCCACACTGCAACTACGGGGGCCCCTGCTCGGTGNTGGAGATCCCACATGCTGTGGGGTGACTAAGCTTGTGTGCCACAAGTTCTGAGCCTGTGCTCCAGAGCCTGTGCTCTGCAGCAGGAGAAGCCACTGCAGTGAGAAGCCCACACTGCAACTACGGGGGCCCCTGATCGGTGGAACTGGAGAAAGCCTGCGAGGCAACAAAGACCCAGGCCAGCCAAAAACCAACCAAGAGAACTTTTTTTTTTTTTTTTTTAAAGAGGGACTTTCCTAGAAGTCCAGAGATTAAGACTCTGGACTTTCAGTGCAGGGGGGCACGAGTTGAATTCCTGGTTGGGGAACTAAGATCCCACATGCTGTGCAGTATGGCCAAAATAAATAACTAAGAAAGAAAAGAAACTGTTCTGCGATAGCTGCTTGCTGCTGCTGCTGCTGCTAAATTGCTTCAGTCGTGTCCGACTCTGTACGACCCCATAGATGGCAGCCCACCAGGCTCCCCCGTCCCTGGGATTCTCCAGGCAAGAACACTGTAATGGGTTGCCATTTCCTTCTGCAATGCATGAAAGTGAAAAGTGAAAGTGAAGTCGCTCAGTTGTGTCTGACTCCCAGTAACACCATGGACTGCAGCCCACCAGGCTCCTCCATCCATGGGACTTTCCAGGCAAGAGTACTGCTTAACCTACTAGCAAAAGTTGATATTAGATCTATAGCTGATTCCAAAAGTAAAAGTAATCTCAAATGGATCAAGAATCTGAAAGTAAAATACTCAAGATACAAGTACTAGGAAAAAAATAGGTGAATTCCTCTATAACCAGAATTTAGACCAAGGGTTTTAACTATGACACAAATCCAGATTCAATAAAAGTAGGTGAGGAAAATTGATTGCATGAAAATAAAAATCTTTTACACGGCCGTAAGTATATAAATAGATGGTAGATAAAATCAAAAGACAACTCAAACTCTAAAAATGACCGGAAACTACACCAAAACCAAGAGGAAAAAATGGATAAAATCATAAACAGATAATTCACATCAAAGAATAATAGACCATAAATGTGTTAGTCGCTCAGTCATGTCTGACTCTTTGTGACCCCATGGACTATAGCCTGCCAGGCACCTCTGCCCATGGGATTCTCCAGGCAAGAATACTGGAGTGGGATGCCATTCCCTTCTCCAGAGGATCTTCCAGATGCAGGGATCTAACCTAGGTCTCCTGCACTGCAAGCAGACTGTTTACCATCTGAGCCACTAGGGAAGCCAGTGAGGGTAAAATAAAAGGGTTCAATACTAAAGTAACAGAATGCTAAAATATGTGAAATAAATATATGAAAAGAAATCTAGTTTTCATTCATTATTTGAAAGTTAGAGTGGCAGATTTTATCTTCTTGGGCTCCAAAAATCACTGCAAATGGTGACTGTAGCCACAAAATTGGAAAACACTTGCTCCTTGGCAGAAAAGTTACGACAAACAAAGATGGCTGCATTACAAAGAATTGATGCTTTTGAACTGTGGTGCTGGAGAAATACTCTTGAGAGTTCCTTGGACTGCAAGGAGATCAAACCAGTTAGTCCTAAAGGAAATCAACCCTGAATAGTCATTGGAAGGACTGATGCTGAAGCTGAAGCTCCAATACTTTGGCCACCTGATGAGAAGAACTGACTCACTGGAAAAGACCATGAAGCTGGGAAAGATTGACAGCAGGAGAAGAGGGTGATGACAGAACATGAGATGGTTGGATGGCATCACCGACCCAATGAACATGAGTTTGAGCCAACTCCAGGAGATAGTGAAAGGCAGGGAAGCCTGGTGTGCTGCAGTCCATAGAGTCGTCAAAAGTTGGACACAATTGCAAAGGGAGAAAAATAGTAAGCCTCAGAGAGATCTAATGAATTCCAAGTAAAATTCATGCCAGAAATAAAAGCTAACACCACACTTAAAAGAATAAAACAATCCAACAATCAACAGTGTAAATTCACAATTTTCTGACATCCAGAAAATAAATTGTCAGCCATTCAAAGATTGAAAAAAAAAATTGAGTATTACTGATTTGGGGGGCAATGCTTCCCAGGTGGCACTAGCACTAAAGAACCCATTTGTCAATACAGGAGACACGAGAGATGCTGGTTCGATCCTTGGGTTGGGAAGATCCCCTGGAGAAGGGCAAGGCACTCCACTCCAGTATTCTTGCCTGGAGAATTCTATGGACAGAGGAGCCTGGTGGGCTACAGTCCAGAGGGTCGAAAAGAGTCGGACATGACTAAAATGTCCCCTTTGTTGCACTGCGTGTCAGACTGTATGTCTGTATGTCAGAAGGAGAGGAGGGGTGACAAAAAATTGACAAAATGATGGCCAAATTTTTTCCAAATTTTATTAAGACAATAAAACTTCAAAGAATCTTCAGTTCAGTTCAGTTCGGTCACTCAGTCGTATCCGACTCTTTGTGACCCCATGAATCGCAGTACGCCAGGCCTCCCTGTTCATCACTAACTCCCGGAGTTCACTCAGAATCACATCCATCGAGTCAGTGATGCCTTCCAGCCATCTCATCCTCTGTTGGCCCCTTCTCCTCCTGCCCCCAACCCCTCCCAATATCAAAGTCTTTTCCAGTGAGTCAACTCTTCGCATGAGGTGGCCAAAGAACTGGAGTTTCAGCTTTAGCATCATTCCTTCCAAAGAAATCCCAGGGCTGATCTCCTTCAGAATGGACTGGTTGGACCTCCTTGCAGTCCAAGGGACTCTCAAAAGAGTCTTCTCCAACACCACAGTTCAAAAGCATCAATTCTTCGGCGTTCAGTCTTCTTCACAGTCCAACTCTCACATCCATACATGACCACAGGAAAAACCATAACCTTGACTAGGCAGACCTTAGTCGGCAAAGTAAGGTCTCTGCTTTTGAATATACTATCTAGGTTGGTCATAACTTTTCTTCCAAGGAGTGTCTTTTAATTTCATGGCTGCAGTCACCATCTGCAGTGATTTTGGAGCCCCAAAAAATAAAGTCTGACACTGTTTCCACTGTTTTCCCATCTATTTTCCATGAAGTGATGGGACTATATGCCATGGTCTTCATTTTTTTAAATTAGTCTTTAAATTGTGTGTGTGTATGATTTTTTGCACCTATTAAATATCACAATAAAAATAAATGATTGTCATCCAGTTCTCTTTCTGTGTTACTTACAACACAAGCCAGAAACCTAGGTGTCATCTTTGACCACTCCCTTACCAACCAAATTCAATTAATTTTACCAGGGTTAATTTTCTCTCCTAAATCTACTACCCTCTACCTCTATTTCCATAACCTGGTCCAATCCACCTTCCACTCTCACCTGGAGTACTAAAATCCCTCCCTCTTTTTAAAGTCAAACCATTTTTGAATGTGGTTAACTGTCTCTCTTGAGCTTGAATTATTAATCTGGCCTCACTGCTATCTGAAGCAGAGATAACTAATTTGCCCAAAGGCTTCCCTGGTGGCTCAGATGGTAAAGTATCTGCCTGCGATGTGGGAGACCCATGTTTGATCCCTGAGTTGGGAAGATCCCCTAGAGAAGGGAACTGCAACCCACTCCAGTAGTCTTGCCTGGAGAATCCCATGGACAGAGGAGCCTGGCAGGCTACGGTCTATGCGGTCGCTGAGATGAACACACTGAGTCACACACACACACACACACACACACACACACACATGCACGCACACGCACACGCACACACACACAGAGTTAGGGAATGGCAAAGGCAGGATTAAAACTTAGACTTACTCAAGTGCCCACAGTGTCTTATCCATCCATTATCCTGTCTTGTGTTGAAACCAAGATAACATTGGGAGATGCGAAGGACAGATTTATTTCTTCTCCAATCATCCTTTTACCTCCTTTATCTTCCTCAGTTCAGTTCAGTTCAGTCATGTCCGACTCTTTGCAACCACATAAATCACAGCACGCCAGGCCTCCCTGTTCATCACCAACTCCCGGAGTTCACTCAGACT
>SJYW01023743.1:41449-51902 GCA_006410735.1 Raphicerus campestris | reverse complement strand
ATGAACGTGAGTCTGAGTGAACTCCAGGAGATGGTGATGGACAGGGAGGCCTGGCATGCTGTGATTCATGGGGTCTAAGAGTCGGACACGACTGAGCTACTGAACTGAACTGAACTGATTGTGAATTATTGATGCTGGAACTGTTAATGTTAAAAAACAAAGCCTCAAGAGAACAGGAAGAAAAACACTAATGGAATACTATATTCAAAGACATTTTTAAATATTTATATTTATATAAATATATATTTATAATATAATTATATATTATAATTTAAGTATATTTAAAATATATTTATATATTTTATAACATTTATAAAATAAATGTTAGTCTGACTTGTGTAACTAAATGTTTTTCTAATACTAAGAGCTAGATCAGAGACAAAAAAAAAACTATCTCTGAGTGCCATCTGAGAGCTAAAAAGTGACCATTGGAGGGAAGGGCAGAGTGGAGGAGAGAGTGAGCGGGCAAGGAAAAGAAAATCAAGCAGGAAGAAAATTCTTTTAGGGATATAGGAAAGAGATAGTGGAGGACAGAGGAGCCTGCTGTGCTACAGTCCATGAAGTCACAAAGAGCTGGACATGACTGAACAACAACAATGGGAAAGAGAAGGAAGAGGAAAAGCCAAAACTATATATATATATAAAAGATTTACATTAGGATTTTGCAGTCCCTTTGCCCTTCCATGCTACCTGCTGGCAAGGTGATCGAGTGCCACCAGAAGCAACCTGCTTCTAGACTGTTGGCGCAGATGCTGCCTGACACCCAAGAAGTCTTAAGATGCCAGTGGAAATAAGATAGGACACCTGTCTTAGTTTCTCTTGGGCTCTCCACTCCAAACACTTTCTCAGGCTCTTTTGCTTTGCCCCTCTCCTTATGCCAGATCCTTAAAAGTTGGTATTTCCCATGGTATCATCCCCTGTCCCCTTCATAATCCATAATATTAGCTCAGCAATCAATCCCACTCACTTTATAGATTGCTGTGGTCTGCAAGTTTGTGCTCCTCCCTCCCCCCACCAAATTCATATGTTGAAACCTAGTGGGTGTAGCCAGTGGGAGATAATTAGGTCTTAAGGGTGGAGACCTTGTGAGTGGAATCAGTGCCTTATGAAGGAGACCACAGAGGGTGCTCTTGTCCTCCCTGNGGGTGGAGACCTTGTGAGTGGGATCAGTGCTTTATGAAGGAGACCACAGAAGGTGCTCTTGTCCTCCCCCCCAGGTGAGGACACAGTGAGGAGGTGTCCTCCCTAAGCCAGAAAATGGGCCCTCACCAGACACC
This sequence comes from Raphicerus campestris, assembly GCA_006410735.1. Lineage (NCBI taxonomy): Eukaryota > Metazoa > Chordata > Mammalia > Artiodactyla > Bovidae > Raphicerus > Raphicerus campestris. The sequence goes on along the minus strand of SJYW01023743.1, from coordinate 50,625 downwards.
GAATCTGTTGGAGTCTTGACCTTGACCTTCCAGCCTCCAGTACTGCGAACATGAATGTCTGTTGTTCAAACCATTTAGTTTATGGTATTCTCAGAACAGAATCCTGAACAGAGTAAAACATGGAGAATTTACCTAGAATTTTTATCCCAGTCTTTATCCCCAGCTCACTTTTCTGAGGTGGGTCCCTAGTTTCAATGACCTATTGCTCACCTCTCTCTACGCATCATCCAGACATCTCATACTAGTCCAGAACTGAGCCCTGTGTCTTTTTCCCTGACACACTCTCTTTCAGCTTCTCTCATCTCAGTTAACAGAATCATCTTCCACCAGATACCCCATGGAGAAACTCTAGAATCATCTTCTGTTCCTCCTCTTACACTCCACTAAGCCACTGGNTTAACAGAATCATCTTCCACCAGATACCCCATGGAGAAACTCTAGAATCGTCTTCTGTTCCTCCTCTTACACTCCACTCAGCCACTGCGTGCCATCTTATCTAACACAGGACTATTTCTGCATTGTATCTACTACTCTTCATCAGGCCCCTGAGTTAGTTTAGCTTTGGACCCTTACTGTTCCCATGGCTGCCATCAGCTTAGGATCCCAGTCATCGCTGTGACCACCTCCTCGTACTCTGCTGACACTCACTGCGTCTGCCAACAGAGGCCTCATCACTGTTCCTCCAACTGGCCTCCGCCCTCCCGCCTCAAGATCTTTGCCTTCCTGTTTGCTCTCCTTGGGGATGGGCTAAGTAGCTCAGTCATGTCCAGCTCTGTGGGACTCCATGAATATAGCCTGCCAGGCTCCTTCGTCCATGGGATTCTCTAGGCAAGAATACTGGAGTGGATTGCCATTCCCTTCTNCATCTTATCTAACACAGGACTATTTCTGCATTGTATCTACTACTCTTCATCAGGCCCCTGAGTTAGTTTAGCTTTGGACCCGTACTGTTCCCATGGCTGCCATCAGCTTAGGATCCCAGTCATCACTGTGACCACCTCCTCGCACTCTGCCGACACTCACTGCGTCTGCCAACAGAGGCCTCATCACTGTTCCTCCAACTGGCCTCCACCCTCCCGCCTCAGGATCTTTGCCTTCCTGTTGGCTCTACTTGGGGATGGGCTAAGTAGCTCAGTCATGTCCAGCTCTGTGGGACTCCATGAACTATAGCCTGCCAGGCTCCTTCGTCCATGGGATTCTCTAGGCAAGAATACTGGAGTGGATTGCCATTCCCTTCTCCAGGTGATGCTACTTGGAGATACTTTTCCCCATAATGTCTATACCATCCTCTTTCTCATTTTTTTTTTTTAAATTTTTACGCAACTGTCACCCTCTCAACAAAACCTTTCAGGACTGTACTATCTAAAATGTTAAGCTTCTAACACTTGCTAACCCATTTCCTGCTTTAATTTTCTTCTCAGTGAAAAGTGAAAGTCGCTTAGTCATGTCCGATTCTTTGTGACCCTGTGGACTGTATGTAGCCCACCAGGGTCCTCTGTCCATGGGATTCTCCAGGCAAGAATACTAGAGTGGGTAGCCGNTGCAACTGTCACCCTCTCAACAAAACCTTTCAGGACTGTACTATCTAAAATGTTAAGCTTCTAACACTTGCTAACCCATTTTCCTGCTTTAATTTTCTTCTCAGTGAAAAGTGAAAGTCGCTTAGTCATGTCCGATTCTTTGTGACCCCATGGACTGTAGCCCACCAGGGTCCTCTGTCCATGGGATTCTCCAGGCAAGAATACTAGAGTGGGTAGCCGTTCCCTTCTCCACAGGATCTTTCCAACCCAAGGATTGAACCCAGGTCTGCTGCATTGCAGGCAGATTCTTTCCCTCTGAGCTACCAGGAAAGTCCTTTCAGACCTAGGTACTTAATAAATAATCATTAGACCAGTGGTGCTGTCTGAATAACGGCCCCCAAAGACATCCATGTCCTGATCTCCAGAACCTGTGAAAATGTTACTTTCTGTGGCAAAACGGACTTTGCAAGTGTGACTGAGTCAAGGATCTTGAGGTGACAAGATTATTCAGGATTGTCCAGGTGGTGACCAATGGAATCACAAGAGACCATAAAAGATGGAAGAAGGAGGCAGAAGAGCAGAGAAGTTGGAGTGAAGTCACTCCTGGAAGAAATGTGAGTGACCTCTAGAATTGAAAAGGCAAGGAATAGATTCTCCCCATAAAGTCTGTAGAATAGAAACATAGCCCTTCTGTGACCTGACACCTTGATTTTAACGTCGTCATGAGACTTATTTTCCAATTTTGATCTACAGAANGATTATTCAGGATTGTCCAGGTGGTGACCAATGGAATCACAAGAGTCCATAAAAGATGGAAGAAGGAGGCAGAAGAGCAGAGAAGTTGGAGTGAAGTCACTCCTGAAGAAATGTGAGTGACCTCTAGAATTGAAAAGACAAGGAATAGATTCTCCCCATAAAGTCTCTAGAATAGAAACACAGCCCTTCTGTGACCTGACACCTTGATTTTTAACATCGTCATGAGACTTATTTTCCGATTTTGATCTACAGACCTGTAAGATGATATATTTGTGTTGTTTGAGCTACAAAGTTAGTGACAATATATTACAGCAACATTAAGAAATGAACAGAGCCAGTTTTGATGAAGAATCTTGAATTGGAGGGTGGCGAGCTGAAGGCTGTGTGAACAGGCCTTCAGCTGTGCACAGGTGTGGAAGTGGCAGATCACCGTGAATGTGCCTGCTGTGTCAAGAAACAGACTTCATCTCCCAACGTTACTTCATCCCTTTGAGTCTGCGGTTCTTCAGGAATGGCAGACAAGGATGTATCCTTCACAAAAGAGTAAGCTGTGCGAATTACCTGTTCGGCCTTCTGTTTGGGCTTCCTTGCTAAAGAGGCCTCCGCTGACGGTGAGGATCTGTATCTTGTACTTCTTTCCTGGTGTTAGGTCTTCAAACTTGTGTTGCTTTGTGGTGGCTGCCTCTGATGTGTTACTTAGGAGGATCCCATTTTCACTCAGAAGTAGGATATCATATCTTTCTGCCATGCCAACAGCTTTTTGCCAACTTACTATTAAAGAATGACTACTGTATGCATTGTCTGCAGTTATTCCCTGGACAGATGCTGGGACTGCAAAAAAAAAAAAAAAAAAAATAGAGAGAAGCAGGTTCCATCACTTAGGGCAAAGTAATCAATTGAGAAAAACTTCCCTAAATCAACTGCAGATGGAAGATGATGCCTCGTGGTTGCACTGACACTCTTCATGTCCCCTTCAATACCTTCATGAAAGTATTGATCTGGCCAAAAAGCTTGTTGAGACTTTTCTGTAGCACCCTGTGGAATGGACTTTTGGGGCCAACCTTGTATTTCTTGATCTGCATTATCCATATAACTGCTTACCTTTTCTATTTCCCCCACCCTCTGATTTAGAAAGGATCTTGAAGTCAAACAAATAGAAACATTAGTGACACTAAGAGATACACAGAGTGATATGTATCTAAGTATTTACAAAGTGGAAGAATGCTGAACAAACGTACATTCAGTGAATATAGTTTGGATGACTCAATTACGTTGTTTGTTTAGACTTTCCTTCCCCAGATTAACCAGGTCAAAGCTTCAAGCCTTGACCTAAACACTAGCATATAACAGTCTTTGTCCTATGGCTTCTGATGTGAAAGGCCAGATAGTATTGTTTATTAATAATATTTAGTGTTCTGTGCTTACATTTTTTTTCTCATTCTACCCCATCTCCTCAAGAGATCTCATCCACTCCCATGATTTGAACTGCTACCCATGTGGTGATGACTCCCAGATGTAAACTCAGTTCAGATCTCTCTTCTGGTTTTGCAAATGACATTCCTCTCTGGATGTTCCACAGACTCCCAGCTCTCAAGATGCCCAGATCGAACTCCTCACCCTACTTTTACCACCTCCTTAGCGCTCTTTGTTTCTATCTCTTGGTCCAAGTCAGAAACTTGACTTGTCACCCTCACCCTTCAACATAATCAAGCATGAGTCCTGTCATTCCTGCATCTTAAATCTTACAACTCTTGCGTCTCTCTTCTCTCCTTCTCTACTGCACTAGTGTAGGACACTGTCATTTCCCACTCACACCACTGCAGGTGTCTCTTGACCAGAGTTTCCTCATGTCCCACTGCTCCAAACTGCACTGTTTGGCAGATTCTCATAGCACACAATGCTGACGGCCCTTCATGCCTCTCTGTAATTCTATAACCTTAACAATGAGGCCCTTGGCAATAGGTCCATCTACCTACTTGGCCTCACGGCTCACATCTTTATTCTAGAAATAATGGTGTGCAGCTCCTCAATTGTGTCATGCATCCTCTTCCCTCCAGGCCTTCGCTTTTCTCCTTGAACCAGATCAACATATACCTCACCAGGATGATTTCCTAGTGTCTTTTTAAATGTTACTTTCTCCTGGAAGCCTTCCCTGACTCTTTTTTCCCCCCAAATATGTATTTATTTATTTGGCTGTGCCAGGTCCTAGTTGCAGTATGCAAGATCTTTAGCTGTGGCATGTAGTGGCATGTAGGATCTAGTTCCCTGACCAGGAATTGAACCCAGGCCCCCTGTATGGGGAGCATGAAGTTTTAGCCATTGACCACCAGGCAAGTCCCCTTGATTCTTTTTGTTTGCTTCTATAATATCCCATTTTTACTTTTATTTTAACAAGTATTGTGTTGGACTGTAACTGCCTTTTCACTTCTCTGCTTCCTTCTCTAGACTGTAGACTTCTTTGGTCAAGGGCTCTATCGTTCTGTTAAGTTCCCATTTTCTAACACAGTGCTTGATGTATAGTTGGAGATAGATATGAAATAGAGACAGGCAGGGCACAGTACAGAGGCCCAGGCCCCACAGCTAAATAAATGGTCGTGAGGGTAGAAGATATCTAGCACATACTGTGTCGTGGTAGAGAGACCATGAGGTTTGGAGTCAGAGACGTGAATTATAGTTCTAGGTCTTATTACATGTATCCTTGATAATGTTTCATAACTTTCTAAGCCTTACTTTCCTCATCTATAAAATGAAGATAATGATCTCTACTTTGCTCTTTAGTGTTCCTAAAGATCATCATTATTATTATTTTTAAGATTTTTTAATTGATGTGGACTAGACCATTTTAAAAGTCTTTATTGAATTTTTTACAATATTGCTTCTGCTTTATGTTTTGGTTTTTTAGCTCTGAAGTATGTGGGATCTTAGCTCCCTGACCAGGGATCAAATCTGCACCCCTGCATGGGAAGGTGAAGTCTTAAACACTGGACCACCAGGAAAATCCCTAAGGATCATTTTAGATGCCTGGTATTTACAGGGTGCTTCTAGTTTATTTTTGTTTTGAAAGGACTATATGAATACTGTTGTTAATATAAATGCAGATGGTGACTACAACCATGAAATTAAAAGATGCTTACTCCTTGGAAGAAAAGCTATGACAAACCTAGACAGCATATTAAAAACCAGATACATGACTTTGCTGACAAAGTTCCGCCTGGTCAAAGCTATGGTTTTGCCAGTAGTCATGTACAGATGTGAGAGTTGGACAATAAAGAAAGGTGAGTGCCAAAGAATTGATGCTTTTAACTGTGGTGTTGGAGAAGACTCTTGAGAGTCCCTTGGACTGCAAGGAGATCAAACAAATCATTCCTAAAGGAGATTAGTCCTGAATATTCATTGGAAGGATTGATGTTGAGGCTGAAACTCCAATACTTTGGCCACCTGATGCGAAGAACTGACTCACTGGAAAAGACCCTGATGCTGGGAAAGACTGAAGGAAGGAGGAGAAGGGGATGACAGAGAATGGGATGGTTGGATTGCATCACTGACTTGATGGACATGAATTTGAGCAGGCTCCAGGAGTTGGTGATGACAGGGAGGCCTGGTGTGGTGCAGCCCATGGAGTCGCAAAGAGTTGGACATGACTGAGTCACTGAACTGAACTGATTAATATATAAATAAATGGGCTTCCCAGGTGGTGCTAGTGGTAAAGAACCTGCCTGCCAAGGCATGAGATGTAAGAGATGTTCAATCCCTGGGTCAGGAAGATCCCCTGGAGGAGGACAATGGCAACCCACCCCAGTATTATTGCCTGAGAATTCCATAGACAAAAGAGCCTGGCAGGCTATGGTTCACAGGGTCGCAAAGAGTTGAACATGACTGAAGTGACTTAGCATGCATTAATATAAATAAACAGAATATTATTAGTTTATCACAAATGAAATAGATGACATAAGTGTATTTTTCTTTAAAGAATTTATAGAAAGGAGTAAACTTTAGAAAAATGCATAGGTTAGAAAATCAGCTATTTATATTCCTTGAGTGAGAAAAAAAAATCTATTCATATGATTTGGTTTCTAATTACCTTTCATTTGCTTTGAACATCTCTATTGAAAAAGGAAAATGCAAAGAAAAAAATATGAGAAAAGCTCTTGAAACCACATTGAACTGTATAAATTTTGTGGTTTTGAATTTGGATAGTGTCCATTTGTGAATGGCCCTGGAGAACTATCTGGCCCTTTTCCAGGTGGACACTTACTTGTCCGCCCAAGTGCATCGATCTGGTTCTTCTGGGACCCGCTGACAGAAGCGATCACAATCCGGTACTGCTCGCCAGCCTCCAGCCTTTGGAACGTGTGCTCAGAGACATGCTTGAGGACAGTCTGAGACTCGACCATTTGATTCTGCCTGAATGCTGACACCACATAGGAATCCACATCACCCCCACCAGGAGTCCAGTTCACTGTCAGGCTATCTGTTGCTCCACTGGGAGAAATGTGAATATTTTTGACCACGCTAGGAACTAAGAAAAGACAGTGAATTTTAAAAAAATCACTTAGAGAATGAGTTGTGGAAATTTTCAACTAAAATTTTCATGCTTCCTATCTTTTGGCATCTACTGAAAGAATACATATGAAAAAATTGCTATCAAATCTACCATTTTTCTCTGCCTTTTCTGCTTGAACTGAAGTTGATAGGGGAAATTTAGAGGGACATTAAGGCCAGTGAGTAGAAATGAAGAATCCAGTTATACAGAGGGTGCTAGTGAGACTGTCTTGGTCCAAGTCTTGGTTTCCTCATTTACTAGCTGTAGGACTATAGGCAAATTACTCAACGCCTCTAAGTTTTAATTTCCTCATCAAAAAAACAGCAGTGATAATAATAGTAACCAGTCCATGAAATTGTTAGGAACTGAACAAAATTTACACATAAAGTTGTTTGCTGTGGGTCCAGTTCACAGTAAACTCTCAATAAAGGTTAGGTGTTATAGCAACACTCCCAATAGAGTTCCAAAGAAGGAATACACAACCAACCAACCCAGTTATTTCTACTTAATTTGTATGACTTACAGGCAACAGTTATTCACATCAATTCAATGCTTTTTTTTTTTTTTCAGAAACTTTTTCTTCTTCCCTACATCATACTTCAGTTTTGTTAAACCAGCTTGGGCAACATCATTGTCACTATTGAGATAAACTTCTCCTTTCTTGCCACTCCTTCCTCACTGCTTAGCCCTTCAAATTCTCAACCAAAACACTTGGCTACCCAACACGCAAAATACACAGCTCTATCTAGTCAGGTTCGAGAGAAGGATTTCCAATTACCTGTAAAGCCCTCAATGAAGGCTGACTGCTGGACATCTCCACTAATCGTCAAGACAAGAATTTTATACTTGCGCCCTGGTGTGAGGGAGGTGAATCGATACTCAGCTGCAGTGCTGACAAGGTGAAAAGGAGGAAATACTTTCATATCATTGAAGAGCAGCTGAATCTCGTACTGGTCGACATCCCCATCAGCTCGTGTCCATGTCACCCAAAGGTCCTCAGTGCTCCTGTTCTTCAGCGTGAGATCCTTAACAGCCTCTGGGACTACAAGAAGACATTTCAAGAAAGTGACTGATTAGAGTTTACTCCACAATAATTTATGAATCACATTCACAGAACTGGCAAACATCTCTGTTCTCCAAATAAACCAAGTCAGCAAATTCACGCATAATTAAACAAGAAAAATTGGAAGCCACTATTAAAATTGAAATTTTTTCCTTACATAAATCTTATATGCTAAGTGTTGATAGAATATAATTACAAAATGAGTTATGATCTCAATCATAAGATAAAACAAGAAGTCTAGAACTTTAAATGCATGATGCAGAAGGACAGGGAAAAACTGCGAAATCTGGCCTTCCTGCTTGTCCACTATGCTTGCTTTTATCTGTCAATAAATATTCTGTGATTACAAGGTCCTAGCTTGGCTGAATGATGTTAGTTCCAAGTGAGACTAACTGGGAATATAATTTACTGATCAGTAAGTAGATAAAATGCAAGGTTCAGATAAATTACATACTCAATGACCTTTAAAGTCCCAACCAACCATCAAATTTTGCAAGCTTTCCACTTACTTGTTCTTCCATTCCCTTGTTCACTGGCTTCATATTGTCCACTTTTTGTACTAACAGTAACACTGTACAACCGTCCAGGGACTAGCTTAACAAATATGCACTCATTTTCAGACTTGGGAACACTTTTTGTTTGAATGAAGTTGTTTTTGTTTTTAATGGTGACTTCATAGTGATCAAAGTCTCCAGAGGCATGTACCCAGGATACCTTTAAATAGTCACTCCTGGCCGAGTTGCTGATACTGACTCCCTGGACCTTGTTAGGCACTGAAAAAAGAACAGAAGAGCTAGATATAGAATGATTCTGAGGGAGCCATTGATCACAGATGACAATCTCAGATGATAAAGGAAAGTGAGTAGATTTTTACTGTGTGCATTTAAAAGAAAAAAATCTTAGACCTTCAGATCACAAACTTCTGGATAGTAAAGATGGTTACACTATTTGGAGTGATTAAATGGATCTTTTTATACAGAACCTGATGAATGAATTATGATACTATTGTTAGCCTATGCAAAGTGTCATGTACAAGATTGGAACATTAAATGTAATAACTGATGATTAATATGAATGATGGTGAAAACATTAATAATTCTAGCATATCTTGGCAACTCATTATATGACAATAATTTACCAACATGAGTATAAACAATCCAAAGAAAAAGAAATGGAAAAAGAGGAAGGACATGTGGTAATTGATACATGAAAATGTGTTCAGCATCATTGGTGATCAAGGAAATGCTAGTTAGGGCCATGGTAAAATACCATTTTACATACATGTGGTTGACAA
>SJYW01023743.1:0-29823 GCA_006410735.1 Raphicerus campestris | reverse complement strand
AAAACCAACTTTATTTTCTCTTCACTGTTACCAACCTTTTCCGATCTTTGCACACCACAACAGGAACTTTAGCGTGAAAATCAGATTCCACATCTACATATAATACTAATAAGGAAAAAAAATAAAACAGGTAAGCTAATGTCAACAACTGTCAAATGTTTACTCTATGGTAAACATGTAATAGTTTCCTTCTAAAAATCACTCTCAGTGCTTCTGTGGATAATCCATAAGATGATGGATGTTCTTGTATTGAGCATCAACCCAACAGAATCTCTTCTCTCTTGATGTCATCTGCTATATTATCACAAACCACAGATAGGCAGAGTCCCAAGTACTATCAGAACATTGTAATTACCTTAAGAAGAAAGGTTTTAACATCCTTAAAAGTTTGAATATTTCTAAGTATATATACAATCTAGTCAAAGTTGTTAAACCTTCATATAGTAAACAGAGGAGGACATCACTTACTTCTGAAGGCTACTTCCACAGGAGTCACGAAATGAGAACCTACAACGCTTTGACAATATAGTTCTTTTAAATTATCCATGGCAGTAAAAGGCTAACTCTATTGGCCTCATTTGCTGTTAATATATGGAGAGTCTGCCCAATCAAAGCTCCTAAGGAAGGACTAACAGGTGAAGCACACTTCCACTCTGAAGTCTTTCTCTACATCTCCAAGGTAGGCTCCACACCATAAAATATCTAATCTAAACAAAAATAGATGGATTAACATTATCTCATTTGAAGTTTAAAGAAAATCTCTTAGTAGTACTTGTTGAAATTAACTTATTCAAAACAAATGTGCTGAAGAGCCATATATCAGGAATTGTATTATGCACGGTGGATATGACAATGAATAATTATAAAGAGCTTGATCAGGAATTTGCAAATAAATCCTGTAGATAACAGGATAGAGGTCCTGAAAGAATACAGAGAGCATATAATGGAGGGAATAATCCATCAATCAGACTAAATCTTGAAAACCTATGCTATGTGACTTAAGATGTACTATCCATGTATTTCAGTGGAAATATGTATTTTAAATATTTTTGCCAGGTTGACAGTGAATTGCAGTGAGTCTAAAAAGGTAAAAGCTCTTATCAATAATATGCTTTAGAGCTTTTACACAATGAGAGTTAGCTATTTATTACAAAAGAAAATGATATTAAAATCCCTTCACAGGTTAAACTGAACCAAAATAATACCTTAAAAATTTCCCTGAAAAATGGCCAAAAGCTGGTAAATAATGGAGAGCTGACAGGGCAGAGAGAGAGAGGAAAAGAAGTTTAGAACTGACACTAGAGCCAATAGGAAGGTATGGCTAAAGTCAATAAGCTATCTCTGCTAAGCCAAAATGCAAATATTTTTGACAGGTAATTTTGATTCATAAAATTTAGGATGATAATAGTAATAATAATACCAATGACAGCAGCAGAAATTTAATAAGAAGTTATTATATACTGGGTACTTTTCTAAGCTATGGCTTAACCCATTTCATCCTCATAAACAACCTTTTTATCAAAAAGATACTAAATTATTGCCATTTTACAGATGAGAAAACTGAAGCATTAACACTTCAGTAATTCGTCAAAGGACACATAATCTATAAGTGGTACAACTAAAATTTGAGTCTGGAAAGTCTGGCTTCATATTCTAAGCTCTTAAGCATTTACTTTATAACAAGAAAAGCAGCAAATAAAAACAAGAAAACAGTACTGCAGACTGTACTACATGATCTGAGATTTACTTTGAAAAAGATATAATTTTTACAATTTTTATTCAAAAAGTATTTTTACCTATATGAAGGTCATTTTTACATAAAAATCAATCCAGACAGAAAGGGCCATATATGAAAAACTTATTAGGTATAATTTGGGTGATGTACTATAAATGGTTAATATTGTTTAAGTGGGGAAAAAAACATATTTACTCAATGCACACACATATTTTTCCCCAAGTCTCTCCCTAAATCTTCCTTCATCAACAATCTAATGACTGTAGGTTTTCTGTCTCCTTCTATACAAGAACTGTCCATAATATTCAAAGTGAAAGAAAGTTAAGTCACTCAGTCGTGTCCAACTCTTTGTGGACCCCGTGGACATAGCCTACCAGACTTCTACGTCCGTGGGATTCTCCGGGCAAGAATACTGGAGTGGGTTACCATTTCCTTCTCCAAGGGATCTTCCCGACCTAGGGATCAAACCTGGGTCTCCCGCACTGGAGGCAAACGCTTTAACCTCTGAGCCACCAGGGAAGCCCAATAATATTCAAAGGTAAAATTTTAAAATTACCCAAAAGGCAATAGTTTATGTCAATTTTAAATATGATGCTTTTTATCTAACCAACATGTAAATATTCTAGTAATCTATTAAATACATGTATGTATATGGACATATCTGTATTTAACCAATGACTCAAACATCCTAGTAGTTTTAGTTTAACTTGAATAGCCATACATAAACAGCACAATGCATATATCTTTAGAGACCTTTCTTTAGGAAAGCAACTTGTAAAACTCACCACTTTTTTTTAAAATTCCAAGTACTTGTATCAGAAGATCTGGATGATTCATCTAAAAAAAAGTTTCAAAATAAACCAATAAACTAATTTTAAACTTCAAGTTACAAAACATTAGAGATCATTCATTAAACACAAGTAAAATAATGCTTTGCATTTTAAAATAATGAAAACAGAATACTGTTTTACTTTTATATTAAGAGATCTTATTCATGGAAGTAGAATCTAATAAATCATGTACTGCTATTATTCTAGCAACACTCCTAGAATTAATGAGTTCTTAGAGTGACAAAAGTCTGCAATTTCATATCAAAACAAATGAAAAAGAAATTACCATATGATTTCTAAAGAGAAGTTCTTGAGATAAGAAATTTAAAGGATATTGACAACTGGCAGCATGGCTAAAAGGCTTAGATTAAAATATTACTTTAACAATCATGTCAAATATTTACCTTAAATGTGTTCTTTGCTGCTATTTTTTAAAAAAAAGTTAACAGCTGATTCAGACTAGAAATCAAACATCAAAAAACTTTCACTCAAATCAAACCTCCTTGAGCATAAACTTATTATTCAAAAAATTCAAAACACAAAAATATCAGCTAATTATTTTAAATGTTTGGTGTATCAGTAAATAAGCAATGTTAGCAATGCTAAACAACACTGGTATTCTGCTAATGGCTCTAGCCACTACTTATTAAAAGTACCCATAATGTACCAGGTACTATACAAAAATATATGGTATATATCACCTTATTTAATAAAAAATAGTTATTATTCCTATCTTGGAAATTAAGAACTGAAGCTCAAGAAGGTCAAGCAACTTGCTCCTTTGCAGCCAAGATTTGAACACAGAGGTATGATTTCAAAATTCTTTCCTCTTTTTATGCTGCTTATCATAAGCAATAACTGTTCAACACAGTCAAAAACAAGCATTTTTCCTTTTTTTTTTAAATGCCATCCTCTTCTTCCTTTTTATTTTCTGTCTCGTTTTTCTTTAATACTATCTATGCCTAACACCTAAAAAGTACTTTCCAAAAGCACTGTTTAATCATCTTGGTAACATTCTACAAGCCAGAGTTTTATATTCCCCTGTATCTTCTCTAAAAAGATAATAAAAAACACGAACTACTAAGTAAGAACTACACAGGAAAGGTTCTTTTCTAATTACTCACCTTGGGAGGAAATTTTATATCTATATTAACATCACTACTTTTCAGAGCAAACTTAGTCAGAGATGAGCCATACAACCTAAGTGAACACTCTGGAAATGAAGGAAAAATACCAAAGTATAAAACAGTATGCAAATATGAGAACTTTTAAAAATAAACAGTGGTAGGAAAATTGCTTATATTTTAATTCTGTGTCTTCCAATTCTAATACAAGAATTATAAAACAATAATATCCTTTTCTAACTGATCTACAAAAGAATAAAAACGCTTCTCATTTATAGGGTTCAGGAAGAGAGAAATAACTCATACAAATTCAGTGTTTAGACAAAATTTTAGTAGTAATTCATTTAGGAATGACCAGAAGTATGTTTCACATTTAATATGTAACAGTAAAGAATGTACTAACCTAGCTATGGCTACTGTCACAAACTATATTTTTAGATATTTCTATTTACACATGCAATAGCACTTTAAATGGGGAAGAATCACCAACATTCAGCCAATGCTCTTAAAAACACAAAATGAAGCCAACTCAATTGATATTGCAGACTTAAAACCAAAAAACTATAGTTTTCAAGAGTTCATACAACAAAATAAAGGAAACGATAACATGCCACCTACATCTTTTGCAAACTAACAAACATGTTATTTCAAAAATCTTAACAAGGCAAATATTATGAACAAAGTTGGAAAACTCTGAGGACAAGTTGAAAAATAACATGATTAGGACTGATGGGCATATTCAGTATGTTAGAAAGTGTAAGTTTATACTCGGTTATACATATAAAACTCTACTTTTCATATTCACAAAATGTCTAAAAGTCATCTAAGTCATTAAAATCCTAAATATTTCATTCTTTTTTATAATAATATGTATCATTTCTATATGTCATTTAAATTAATACCAATGTGTTTTAGATATAAAACTACATTAATTTTATTATTAATTAGAAATAATAGAGAAGTAAACATTTTTCAATTTCAATTTATATTCTTTATTATAAGTATCACAATGGCTTCATATAAAACTATAATTTATTAACTGTCCAAAATCCCTTTGGTGATAAGAAACAAATCATATTTAGTATACATTTACATTTATTTAAATTCAGTACTAATGGAAAAAAATAAGGGCTAAGCAAATAATCTATACATAAACGTCTATAATAAACAACTCAATTCCTCCTTGAACCCAAAACTTAAGCTTTCCATAAAGAAAGATCAAGAGTCAAAAAAAGAAATAAAAGTGCAAATTTTGCCTCTAACATCCTTAATTTTCCCCACAATCAAGCAAAAAAAATTTTATTTAGTGAGTAGCATGAATACATACAACTGAAATAAATATGATTAAAATGTCCATTCAGAAGTCAATGACAATGAAAACTTAATATAAAATGCAAGATTCAATCACTAAGCAATATTATACTATAATTTTTCCTTTTCTTTTTCTGAACTATTTCCCACCAAAAAGTTCACTTATAAAATAATGAAATTCATCTACTTTTAAGTAGAAAAAAAAAGAAGACAAAAAAATTGAAAGAAAAACATTACATTTAACAGGAAGCAAGAGGAAGAGTTGTATCATTTTTAAAATGAAGTATAAAATGAAGTTGTACCTGGTAAAAATGTTGTTATAACCTTTGACATTTCCTCCACAATTTCCTGACGGACTCTGAGGTCATCATCTGTTATTCCTTGTTCTTTTGCTAATTCAATAACTGCAACACTTAAAGCAGCCAAGTGGGCAAGGGAAGGAGGCGGCAGAGAACGAAGCTCACTTTCTTCCTGTTTTTCCTGTTAGTGTAATGTTTAATAACAACAATACAAAAAGAGACTTCTATTTTAATGTCCTCATATTTAGGAGAGCAGGACATACTCAACATATTCATCATCAATATTTATCTTCTATTGCCAGATTTAAGACATCTAGGAAATGAAACTGAACAAAAGAGACAGAGATCCCTCCCTGCCTTTGTGAAACAGGATTGAAAGCATGAGAGATGCTATGGGGGGAGTTGTTATTAAACATTTGAAAAATAAAACTTGTTTTACTTTACTGTCTGCATAAATTATGAAATGCTACAAGCCAAGACTCCATAAGTGCAACATTTAGCTGATCATTCTGTTGTAGCCAAAAGAGACTGTCTTAGGTGTAGCAGAAGGTCTTGAGTGTGTCTAACTGGCCTGTACAGTATCAGATTAAATCACTGGAGGAAAACATTGTAAACACTATCATCATATATTTTATATACTACCTCCCATTAAAAAAGATTTCCCTGTTATTTTATGCAAAACTGATAAGGGTTTAGAATTTTAAGTTGGGAAGCCACTGATGGGCTATAAGTAGGAAATAACATGATATATTTTAAAAGAAAATTCTGGCTGCTACGTGAAGAAGATTGTTGGGGGAAAGAAATGGAGTAACTTGAAAATAGTTCAGGTGACAGATGGTGGTAGCTCAGATTACAGCACAAAAAGTAGAGATAGGTGACAAATGACTAAATGTGAAATACACAATATTTCTGGGTGGGGAAGTTCCACTAGAGAAGGAACAGGATACCCAATCCAATATTCTTGGACTTCCCTTGTGGCTCAGACGATAAAGAATCAGGCTGTACTGTGGAGACCTCAGATCGATACCTGAGTTGGGAAGATCTCCTGGAGGAAGGCATGGCAACCCACTCCAGTATTCTTGCCTGGAGAACCCCTTGGACAGAGGAGCCTGGCAGGCTACAGTCCATGGGGTAGCAAACAGTCAGACATGACTGAGCAACTAAGCATAGCACATACCAGTTATTCTTCTATACTAGCAAACTGAATTCACAGAATAGTAAAAGGATTACATACCATGACCAAATGTGATTTATTCCTAGAACACAAGAATGGTTCAACATAAAACAATCAAGATGTAATATATCATCTTAACAGCATGAAAGGGGAGAAAGGACAAAGAACCTCAACTGGTGCAGAAAAACCATTTGACAAAATGCAATAACCCTCTGTGGTAAAAGCACTCAAAAAACTAGGAACAAAATGAAACTACTGCTATATAAGATCATGTATGAAAGACCTATAGCTAACATCATATCTGATAGTGAAAAACTGAAAGTTTTCTTCTGAGATTAGCAACCAGTAAAGAATGACCATTTCACTACTTCTATTCAACACTTCTAGCCAAAGGAATTAGCCAAGAAAAAGAAATAAAAGGCATTCACATTAAAAAAGAATAAATAAAATTTTCCCTATTCACAGATAAACATAATCTAGTATATAGATTCATGGGGTCGCAGAGAGTCAGACACAACTGAGTGACTGAACTGAACTGAGTATATAGAAAACCCTTAAAAGTCTAAAAACAGACATCAGAACTACTGAACAAATTCAGCAGGATACAAACCAACACTCAAAACTCAGGTGCCTTTCTAAGTTTCCCTGGTGGCAGAGCAGTAAAGAATCTGCCTGCCAATGCAGGAGACATGGGCTCAGTCCCTCATTGGGGAAGATCCCACATGCCATGGAGCAACTAAGCCCATGCACCACGATTACTGAGTCTGTGCTCTAGAGCCTGGGAGCCATAATTACTGACCCCATATGCTGCAATTACTGAAGCCTGCACACCTAGAGTCGTGTACCACAGCAAAAGAAGCTACCACAATGAGAACCCTGCTCACCACAGCTAGAGTAGCTCCCACTTACCACAACTAGAGAAAATTTTGCAACAAAGATTCAGCTCAGTCAAAAATAAAAATAAATAAAATTATTTTAAAAATCAAGTGCATTTCTATATACTAACAATAAACAATTTGAAACAGAAGAAAATAATTCCATCCAAAATAGCATCAAAGAGAATAAGACTTAAGAATGAATTTAACCAAGGAAATGAAATAGGTATGCATTGAAAAAGACAAAATGCTGCTTAAAAAAATTAAAGAAGACATGAATTAAAAAGAAAAATAAAAGATATTCCATGCTGGGAGAAACTCTTGGACAGAGAAAGCTGACAGGCTACACAGTCCATAGCATCACAAAGAGTCAGACACAACTAAGCAACTGAGCATTCCATGTTCTGGACTGGCAGACTCGATATTGTTAAGATGTCAGTAGTATCCAGAGCAACCTACATATCCAATTCAATCCCTATCAAAATCCCAACAACTTTTTTGTAGAACTAGAAAAAAAAATCCTAAAATTCACATGGAATCACAAAAACCATGAATTACCAAAGCAATCTTGAAAAAAAAAAAAAAAAGAAAAACAAAGCTGGAGATATCAAGCTCCCAGAGTTCAGATTATACTAACACATAGATCAAAGAACAGAACAGACAGTCCAGAACTAAATCCACAACTTATGGCTATTTAATCTATGGCAAAGGAGGCAAGAATACACAATGAAGAAAAGATATTCTTTTCAACAAGTGATGCTAGGAAAACTAGACAGCTACATGTACAAAAATGAGATTAGAACATTTCATCACACTACACACAAAAATAAACTCAAAATTGATTAAAGACCTAAATGTAAGATTGGAAATCATAAAACTTCTAGAAGAGAATACAAGCAGAACACTTTTGACATAAATTGTAAAAATATTTTTCTGGATTTGTCCCCTAAATGCAAGAGAAATAAAAGTAAAAACAAATGAGACGTGATTAAACTTAAAAGCTTTTGCACAACAAGGGAAATCACTACAAAAACACTTTCATTTCTGGCACAACCATGAAAATCCCCTCAATAAACACAACTGCACATGCTAGACAAAACATAAAAATGTAAATACATGAATGATTTGTCAAGAATGTAATGAATTCTCAGAAACCTATAATAAAGTGAGAGAGGTAACTGGATAGCTGAAGCAGACTTTCAGCATGAGGGCACCTTTCAAATATAAGTCTAAGCTTTGATTTTTCAGCTTTGCTGGGACTATGAATAGGACTTTCCCAGGGTGAGGAACCTCATAGGTGACTCTGCATAATACTGAATCTTGAAAGCTTACATTCTAAATGTAAGTGAAATAAATATTTCCTTCCTGTTCCCCATATACTTCAGCCTCCTTAGTATTGGGAGGAAACAAACTTCCACTGAGAATTCATCACATTTTCAGTGAGTTTGTAACCCAACTTCATAAAACCTGGGTGATCAAAAACCTCAAGCTGATAATTTTGATTAAATGTCTGAGTTGCTAGAAATCCTGTGCACCTGAAAGAATCTCAAGAAAATTCTTTCTGCAACCTATCTCAAAGAATTCCCACAAAATAAAAATCCAAGATATATGAGTTTAAAGTAAAGATCACAAACATTTGAGGAAGTAAAACACCATGAGCAAAGGCAGACAACTCAATAAACAACAGGACTGAACTCCTGATGATTTCAGATATTGCACTGATCGGACATAGATTGAAAATAAAAGTCATTAATTTACTTAAAGTAATAGAGGGGGGAGAATAGGAAGAGCAACCAAATACAAAACAGATCTGAAAGACGACCAAAGGAAATATTGAAAAGTGAAGAAATAACAATTAAAATTTAAAACTCAGTGGGTGGACTTTCAAATAGATAAGATAAAACTAAAAAAAAAGGAATTAATAAACTAAGACCTGAGGAAATTTTCCATACTATAGCCCAGAGAGCAAGTAAAGGGAAAACATGAAACATGAATGTATACATATATACAATGCCCAGTATGCCCAGTATGCCCAGTACTGAATAGGCTCTTAATGAACATTCATAAGATGAATGTTACATAATTCAGCAGTCAGGATACTTGTAAAGACTAAAATTTATTTTTAAATATTACCTGTTCTTCCTTTTGTTAAAGATGAATTTTTCAGGTCTCCACTAATACTGGTCACTGTAGCTATGTATTTTCGTCCAGGCACCAGGTCAGTGAAAGTGAATTCTTTGGCATCTCTGGGAAGCGACTTATGGATGAGTAAGAGGTCTCTGTCGATGAGTGAAATGATGTATTTCTCCCATTCTGCTGCAGGGGTCTGCCACATGACGCTCAGCGAGGTTTCGTTGGCATGTTTGACACGAAGATGAACGACAGCCAGGGGAACTGGGGAAAAAGCAATAGACATTTGGGCCATTTGGGTGCTGGAGGAGACTCTTGAGAGGCCCTTAAACTGCAAGGAGATCAAACCAGTCAATTCTAAAGGAAATCAATCCTGAATATCCATTGGAGGGACTGGTGCTGAAGCTCCAATAGTTTGGCCACCTGATATGAAGAACCGACTCATTAGAAAAGACCCTGATGCTGGGAAAGATTGAGGGCAGGAGGAGGAGGAGATAACAGAGGATGAGACGGTTAGATGGCATCACCGGCTCAATGGCCATGAGTCTGAGCGAGCTCTGGGAGATGGTGAAGGACAGTGCATGGTGTCCTGCAGTCCACGGGGTAGAAAAGAGTTAGACACGGCTGAGCAACTGAACAAGAACAATGTCTGGGTCATTGATTTACTCGGATACATTTGAGTATTCTTTAGAGATCTGCTCCTTTCCACCCACAGGAGTGTTCTAGTCGAACACTTCTTTTCTGAATGCTTATAAGCATTTAGCAAAAAAAAAAAAGCTAATCACAAAAAACGTTGTTTGTGTAACATAACCAGAAATAAGGATTCAAAAGAGTACTCTTGGAAATTACTGGGTCATTTATTTTTGATCATCCTCCAGGAGATATTAACAGTTGGAAAATGAAGAGATGACTGGAAGACACAGTTGGCAAGCTAAAGACATGTCTTGGTCCTTTTCTTTGACATTCTTCTAAGAACATTGTATCAGTGTAATTATTTCCTTATTATCATGCAAGACTAAGAGAGAATATATTTGAATTTCACTAAATGTGGCATATTCCATGTCACAGGGATTTTTATAGAAATGTTGAGCTTAGAGGTCAGCTCTCTTATTTGAGAATTGAGGAAATGGACTCAGAGAGGTTGTGACTTGCCCATGGAATTACAGTGTAATGGTGACAGCAAGAACACCGAAATCCATGTCTCAGAAACCTTACTCTCCTCTGCCCTAAAATCTGAATATATCCGTCTAACAACTCTTATGGTACCTGAAACTCCCCCATCAGTCAGTAGTGGGTCAAGGCAGTGGTTCTCTAACACTATAGTTATCAAATATCTACTTTGTGGGGAGGATTTGCCCAGATTGCTTCCTTATTCTTCTGATGTTAAAAAAGGTCTTTCTTTTATACAATGGACTTACCAGAGGAAGTGATTTCTATTGTCCTAATTTGACAAAATTAAACATTGCCAACCTATTTCAGTCTACCAGTCTAAAATGTCTCAAGTCCAGGGAATGCTGGGGTAAGATATTGATGGTTACCTGAGTTACTTGGACGAAGGTCCAAATTAAGGTTCTGTCAGTCATTAACACCATAATATTTGCTTACCTGTCCTCCCTTGGCAACGCATAGAGTTCTTCAGATTTCCGCTCTCAACAGTGACTTCTATCTCATACTGTCTTCCCGGTATAAGCCCCACGTCATCTATGACATAGTGTGTTTCCTCCTTTCCCACGGTGATGTTGAGCAGCACGGAAGAATCGTTCCAGAGCAGGATACGATAGCGCTCCCAGTCTCCAGCAGGGGGCGACCAGCTTACCACCAGGGACTTCGTAGAACCATTGCTGTTTGCCTCCAGGTCCCCGACTTTCTGTGGAACTAAACAGTGAAAAGATGTCACAAAGAGATACCAAAATCCAAAGGTAAGGATACTTGTTTACTTTTCATGGGCAACAGTAGATAAGAAATCTAATAGTAGCAATTCAAAACATTTCTATCTCCTGATGTTTGTGAACTGCAAATGAGTAATTTGGAGCCATCTGACATGTGAGACATGTTTGCTAAAATCATTTTAGCAATATATCAGTAGTGCGATCTTCTGTAACACTATTAATAACCTGGTGATGCGAATGCTGTGTTTTTTTTTAATTACATACCAGCCCTAGAGACAATATTGATGTTGCTTCTAATGACAGTGACATTGATGGATATGGTGTCTTTCGGAAGATAGTGGTCACAAAACTTTTCTTTCTTTTCCAATCGAAAAGATTAATCTTCTAGCAATATAACTCTGATCTTATTATTCCTTTGCTCAAAAACATTCAAGGTTTCTCCATTAACTACAAAATAAAACATCAAGTCTTTGTTGCGGAGTTTGTAGCTCTCCCACATCAGAGCCCAGATCCTGCTAGTCTTCACCGTGGCGTCTCCCTGCAGGACCCCGCCCTCATTCCCCACTCTTGAATGCTGGCCTCCACTTTCTCATCCTTAGACCTTAGCTCGCCTGGGCTCGTCTGCCACTGTGTCTTTGTTTTCATTATTCCCTACTCCTCAAATGCCCTTCCCTCCTTTCCCTCTTAACTTGCCAAGAGCTTCATATTTTAAAAATCCCAGTTAAAGGCCATTGCCTCCCCCAAATCTTTACTGATCTTCTGAAAGAGAGCTTCTCATTTCTTTCTGACCATATTTATGGCTTTTACCTGGCATCTCCAATAACACAGACAATGGACCCTGGAATCAGACAGCCTGGTTTAAACTCCGTCACTTACTGGTTGGATGACTATGGACAAGATATTTGACCTCTCTGAATTATCTATAAACTGGTGGTAACAATAAGACCTCTAGTGATTTTGGTGAAAACTGAATGAAATAATGCTGTATTCAGTCAGTGCCTGATCCATGGAAACATCAATATAATTACATCATTAAAATGTAATATTTAAAAAAATTGTGTGCATATTCTACCTTTGTGTGATTAAAATGTAACTTCCTTAAAAACAAGGGTTAGCAAAGTAAATATTGATATTTCAGAATTTTCAGGCCATCTATTTCTCTTATATTTTTCTTTTGTTTTCTTCTTTCTTTTAAAAGCCTCTTTAAAATGTAAGAACCACTCAGCTTGGTGTTACACAAAAATAGGTCACACGATATTTGGCTGAAGGATGTAGTTTGCTGAACCTTACCATCTTAATAACTCTGAAAGTTCATGATACTATAATTTATACAAGAAAGGCACTGAATAAATATTTGGTGGCATAGTAAAGTAATTTATGGAAAACATGGTTAAGACCCTGATGCTGGGAAAGATTGAAGGCAGGAGAAGGGGATGACAGAGGACAAGATGGCTGGATGGTATCACCAGCTCAATGGACATGATTTTGAGCAATCTCCAGGATATAGCGAAGGACAGGGAAGCCTGGTAAACATGGGGTCACAAAGAGTTGGACACAACTGAGTGACTGAACAACAAACAACAACAAAGCCCTCATTATAAGAGTTGATCAGAGATGTTTTATTGATTAGTATCAGTTCTAATTCATTTATGCTACTGAAGTAGTGTGACATGAAAGAGCACAGGGCAGAGCCACTAATACAGATTGTTCAGAAATCAATCCAAATCCATTTGCTTAAAACACTCATATGAATGCAATTAACCCTCTGCTTGACTCTGCACGGGGGTTCCTCACTCATAGACACTCTCAGTCTACACAGGAATTATGTAGACTATACTTCCCAAGGTGGGAAAAATTTTTCCTTCTATCTTATTTTGAGAAATCTGTATGCAGGTCAGGAAGCAACAGTTAGAACTGAACGTGGAACAACAGACTGGTTCCAAATAGGAAAGGAGTATGTCAAGGCTGTATGTTGTCACCATGTTTGTTTAAATTATATGAAGAATACATCATGAGAAATGCTGGGCTGGATGAAGCACGAGCTGGAATCAAGATTACTGGGAGAAATATCAATAACCTCAGATATGCAGATGACACCACCTTTATGGCAGAAAGTGAAGAAGAGCTAAAGAACCTCTTGATGAAAGTGAAAGAGGAGAGTGAAAAGGTTGGCTTAAAGCTCAATATTCAGAAAACTAAGATCATGGCATCCGGTCCCATTGCTTCATGGCAAATAGATGGGGAAACAGTGTCAGGCTTTATTTTGGAGGGCTCCAAAATCACTGCAGATGGTGATTGCAGCCATGAAATTAAAAAATGCTTACTCCTTGGAAGGAAAGTTATGACTAACCTAGACAGCATATTGAAAAGCAGAGACATTACTTTGTCAACAAAGGTCCTTCTAGTCAAGGCTATAGTTTTTCCAGTAGCCATGTATGGATGTGAGAGTTGGACTATAAAGAAAGCTGAGTGCTGAAGAACTGATGCTTTTGAACTATGGTGTTGGGGAAGACTCTTGAGAGTCCCTTGGGCTGCAAGGATATCCAACCAGTCCATCCTAAAGGAAATCAGTCCTGAATGTTCATTGGAAGGACTGATGTTGAAGCTGAAACTCCAATATTTTGGCCACCTGATGCGAAAAGCTGACTCATCTGAAAAGGCTCTAATGCTGGGAAAGATTGAAAGCAAGAGGAGAAGGGGACAACAGAGGACGACATGGTTGTATGGCATCACCGACTCAACGGACATGAGTTTGAGTAGGCTCTGGGAGTTGGTCATGGACAGGGAGGCCTGGAGTGCTCATGACTGAGCGACTGAACTGAACTATTTTATCCCATTCTAAGATGGATCAGAGAGTGATTTGAGCAACTAAGGAATTTATGAAGGCTTAGACTCACCTGTTCTGCCCACTGCTGTCTTGTGAGCAGATAATTCACCAGACACACAGCTGACGGTGACTTGATAAAGTCGTCCAGGGGCCAGGTCTTTAAATTGACTTTCAGTAATTTGGGATGCTAATATCCTGGATTGTTTGATGGTCCCTTGGTAAGACAGGGTAATGTTGTAGAAATCCACATTTCCGGAAGGCCTTTGCCACTTGACTTTTAGAGAAGTCATAGTGCCTTCATTTGTCACCTTCAGATTTGAGACTTCCATGGGGGCTAATTAGGAAGAACAGGAAAGAGACTTTAATTCAGGATGTCATATCACTCTTATGGCCAAATTCTGACCTGTATTGTAATCTCTACAAGCCAGTCTCTGCTCTGAAGAAAATGACTTCACGANACACTTTTTTTTCAAGTGTGATATAAAAATATCTAAATATATAGGTGTCTACAAATATCTTTCCTACCAATCTCCTATAGTTTCAGGAACTCTCCCCACTAGAATAATGTCTGCTGCTGCTGCTGCTGCTAAGTTGCTTCAGTCGTGTCTGACTCTGTGCAACTCCATAGGTGGCAGCCCACCAGGCTATCCTATCCCTGGGGTTCTCCAGGCAAGAACACTGGACTGGGTTGCCATTTCCTTCTCCAATGCATGAAAGTGAAAAGTGAAAGTGAAGTCGCTCAGTCGTGTCTGACTCTTAGCGACCCCATGGACTGCAGCCCACCAGGCTTCTCTGTCCATGGGATTTTCCAGGCAAGAGTACTGGAGTGGGGTGCCATTGCCTTGGGCACTACATATTTTAGAGTTTCTCTTAACCTTACATAGCTTCCCAAAGGAGGGGATTTATTAACACAGTAGACCGACTAGAAGCATTAGAATCCACTTGAATGGAAGCTCCATGAAGGCAAAGACATGTCTTTCTTGGACACTGTTGCATCTACAATGTTGACTATATTGTTTGCACCTTACAAATACTGATTAAAAGAACAAATGAATGAGTACGTGTGTATACACACGATTCATTAAAACTTAGCATAGCACAGATTAGCTTTCTTGCTATGTCAGCCTATGCGAACAACTATAGAATTGGGTCTCAGTAGATGCTTCATAGAAAAGAAGGTTTGGGAAATGGCTGGTTCACAGGCGTAGGTGTTTGTATAGCACTGAGAAGAGTAATCCTGGTTCACTGTGAGTGATGTCACAAAGGCAGTGGATGCTGGTTTAAGGGAAGGAAGTAACAATCCTTAAATAAAAAGAGAAGCTGAGACTATATCCATGATTAATTCTGCTATTTCATAACGCTGCCAAGGGCTAGTCTAAACTTTAGAATAAAAGGGAATCCCTCTTTAAGTAGAAATATGGATACATATTAAGGTCTTTTATAATTTATGGATTTTAATTTGTCCTATACTGCCACTATTCAATTTGTCCTATACTGCCACTATTTAATTTGTCCTATACTGCCTTATTTATTAAAGATTTCCTTGAGTGCCATGGCACTGAAACATGTATACTATCATATAAGAAACGAAGCGCCAGTCTATGTTCAATACAGGATACAGGATGCTTGGGGCTGGTGTATGGGGTGATCTGGGGAGATGGTGTGGGGTGGGAGGTGGGAGGGGGCTTCGGCATTGGGAGAGCGTGTACACCTGTGGCTGATTCATGTCAATGTATGGCAAAACCAATACAGTATTGTAAAGTAGAATAAAGTATTAAAAAAGAAAGATTTCCTTGAATTGAGCTTATTACTGTACAGAAAAGCTAGGGAAACTTACTTGTCCTGGCTGATTTCCATCTGTAGTTTTGCAGCCCTGCAGCCTCACTAATAATGGTGACATTATAGAGGTGACCAGGTGTCAGTCCATGAAAAGTGTAGAAAGTAGTGTCCACAGCATTACTATGAACTAGAATCCCTTTATCCATTAACATCAGCTGGTATCTTTCCACGTTCCCAGAGCCACGTGACCAGGAAATCAGGAGCGAAGTAGTTTTCGCCAAAACACCAATATCTTTCACTGGGGATGGCACTAGTGGGATAAAATGCATTTCCAAAGTGTTATTCATAATTTCCCTATAAAATATATAAACACATTTTATTTGAAATCACACATTCATTTTTGCTTCTCTGTAATTTGTGTAATAACTAATGAAAATAGCACCCTTGACATTTTACTGGGATCTGGATTAATGCTCTTTCCAAACCCCACAGCCTAAAGCTACATCATAGTTTACCTATCTCCCCCATTTAACAGGTATCAAGATAGATTTTGCCAATGGAGTATGATGTGGCATAGCAGTAAAAGGAAAAGAGAAAAGAAAGAACTATAGAAGATGAAAAATTGAAAGAGGGCAATAAAGCAGGAGAGAAAATCAGTGGAGAGTGAATGATAAGACCGTGTGTTATGGAAGGAAAGGGTAATGTGCCACTGCCACTGATACTGGGATGCATGGGTACAAGCAAAGACTTGCTAGGAAATATCTTAATTCTGGAGAAAGTTCCCATTCCAGAGAAGTTCCATGACTTGTTCAAAATCACCTGGCAAGGTGGCAGCCCAATCCCACCTCCTTGTTTCCAGTCCAGTCTTTCCTCTATATCAAATAGTTTCGTTGTCTGTCTATCTACTGTTGATCTCACGGCACTCTTACTCCTTTTTCCTGAATCTAATATAATTTCAAAAGGAGTATAGGCTATTAACTACTCAACTACATGTAATTCCTCTATATCAAACAGTTTCATCTGTCTGTCTATCTATCCATTATTAATCTCACTGCATTCTTACTCCTTTTTCCTGAATCTAATATAATTTCAAAAAGAGTATAGACTATTAACTATTCAACTACATGTAAACAAATCTTACCTGTTGATCCATTGGCATACATTGTAGAGGAACGTTTATCCCCAGAAACAGCTGTGATGGCAATTTTATATTTATTACCAGCAGTGAGGTTGAAAAACGTGTATTCATTCCGTGAAGCTCTTTCTTGAATTTGGGCCATCTGTATCTTTTGGTTATCATCAAGTAACTGTACCTCATACCAGGTGACTTTTCCCGAGGAAGGAGTCCACCAAACATGCAAACTGGTGGAAGTAGTTTTCTCTTTACTGACTTCAAACCTAGCAGGAGGTAAAGGATCTACGGGGCAAAAACCAAAAAAGAGAAGGTGGCTTGAGGACTTTTGCAGATGCACTCTTACCTTGCTACAATCCAGACTCAGTTTCCTTCAACACTTTCAGCACTCTGCTGCCCATGATATGAATGGGCATTTTCCACTACTTCCAAACCACTGTACTTAAAAACAGAATCTACCTTAGCTATTAGTCATATAAACTCCTTTTTGTCTAATAAAACTTTTTTGTTACGACAGCTCTGAGCTTGGAGATCCAAGCAAGGTTACATTTTCTTTGACTTGCAGGTTTTGCATTTTTCAAACATTGACCAACATCCAGGCTCTTCTTGGATAAATACTGAAAATCTCAACAGAAAATATAGATATTAAGAAATAATTTGAAATTTTCTGCTAAATGTTCTCTTTTTTAGGTTGTGGGGCTTGGGGGTTACATTTACAAAGCTTTGGGTTGTTCTTAGATATCAGAAAACCACAAAAGATACAAACCTGGTAATGTAGCCAAGGTCAGGTATGTTCACCAAAATGAATACTCCCAACAATGGGATTCCCTGGGACTTCCCTGGCAGTCCAGTGGTAAAGAATCTGCTTGTAATGCAGGGGATGTGGGTTTAATCCCTGGTCAGGGAACTAAGATTCCACATGTCCTGGACCAACGAAGCCCATGCAGCACAACTAGAGAGTCTGTGCACCTCAAGGAAAGATCCCGCGTTATGCAGTGAAGATCCTGTGTGCTATAATTAAGACCCAACTCAGCCAAATAAATATTTTTAGAAATTGGGATTCCTTATGTCCCTAGTTTTTTTTTTTAAAACTTGAGTTCTGGGACATTTTGGAGCTGCCGAAACTTTTAGAGCAGACGGGAATGGGTTAGTCCTGCACCTGGCTGTGTACTTAGTGTCAATTCTCAAAGCCATGGGTCAGTTTGATGAGTCCTGTTTCCTGTGCACTGAACCTTCACTGTAGAACTTGAAATAGGATGACCAGGACATCGCCAGGTTAGGAACTAAGAGAATAAGATTTAGAGAGCAGGTGATGCTGTGCGACCATCTGAGCAATGTGGCTCTCCTCACCCTGAATATGGGGAGAAGAAACGTTGACAGTGACATATATACAAAGTTTTCAGAAATCCTACCTGGCTTTTGTTTTAGGAAATGAGCTCAAGATACTGGAGACTAAATTTCAAGAGTCAGGTTAACTGTTTTAGTGGCATGGCACAGCTATCTCAGTTCTCATCTACCACCTGGTAAATTATATTTTACTCACGAAATAAGAAATTCTAGTATCTTCCTAGAACAGTATATGTTTTAAGAAAGTCTTCACTTGTTATTAGCATAAATACAAATAGGAACAAGGTAATCTTCCTCTATATTCAAAAGGCATTTATAGCCAGACAGCTCAGTAGACTATGGGTCACCCAGAGACGCCACACATAGGCTAAATACAGCCAAGTCAAGGCAGCAAACTTTGGGATTCCACAGCACAGGTAAGCTAGGAGGCCAAGGTTCTGTGGTTTACACCCTAGCAGCACAGGTTCACCTAAACAGTGTAGACTCTAGAGTCTTGAATCAGGTCTCCTGCTTTGTAGCTGTATAGCAATTCCTTAACCTCCCTGTGCCTCAGCTGTGTCCTCCATGCAATGCTGATAACAATACTATCTTTCCAGTAGACCTGTTATGAAGATGAAATTGAGTATTTTATGTAGAGAACTTAAAAAAGTGTTTGGCACATGGTGTTCAATGTTTGCTGTTATTACTATTATTATTGTTCCTCTTCTAGTTGGGACAATCTTGTCATAGAAGTAGTGGCAGAGAGAGTGGGCTTTGGAGTCAGAACTCCATTTCTCCCCCTGTCTGGGGAGCATAACAATAGTACCTATATTCTTTAAATGTTTGGAGGATTAACAAGATATACCAGAGACTTCACCTGGTATACAAGGTATTCTGTCTATGAGATCATAAAAAAGAAATTTCCTCCGAATCACTGACAGAATGGAGGCAAAACTGGAATACCATATTTTTAAGAGACTAAACTGATAATAGCATTAATTGCTTTTCTTAAGAAAAAAAAAAAACTTGGAAAAATCTTATCAATTTATTCCCATGAACTTTCTAACCCTTAAGATAAAATTAAAAAAAAATTCCCAAGATGATTCTCATTTATGGGTTCTTGAGGAAAAACAGTATGGGTTTGTGTCTGTGTGTATGTGTGGCAATATTTTTAAAATTTTCTATCCTACATAACAACCTACAATTAAAGATGCCATAATAAAAGGAAAGAACACAATTTTCCCTCACAAAAAGTCTTCTTGTCATCATGAGATTCTCATAACCCAAGAAACTTAAGAGCAACCTTGTCATAGCCAACGGAGGTGATGCGTTTTTGCTGAAGAGGCATTTTAAGGACAAGAACGAGAGAAAGAGATGCTTTCCAGTGATTGTTCAAATGGGATCAATACCGTCACCTACATGCACAGCGCAGCCAGGTAAAGGTTAAAGAAAGTGATGTTATGATCCTTATGATCTAAACATATATAATTTGCGAAATGAAAGCTATAAAAAATGAATTTTAAGGTTGCGTGCCTAGAGGGTGAAGTTCAGAAATGCAGGCTTTATCTAATCTCTCTGAGCCAGAAAACAAAACAGTCAACCCTTTGTACATCCGCGAGAACAAAGGAACAATGAGACTGGGAAGTGCCTGAGCTGCAAGAACCTGCACTGGAAACAAACACTTAAAGCCCCATTTCTGCTGCGATAAAGGCCTTTGCTGGCAGAGGTCCACTATTGCGAGGCAAGCAGCAGGAGCGCAGTGGTTTTCACACCTCTCAATCTAAGAGCAGGGAAAACTCTGCTGTATTAAATTTTTAAAGTTTTCAATATTTTATTAGAAACAAATTAGATACTTCCGTCAGGATGCTAGTTTCATCAATCTCTCTATCTGTCTATCTATCTACCTATCCATCTATATATCATCTACCTATGTAGATAAGTATATCTAGATAGATATATGAAAGAGAGTTTTAATGCTATTTGAAAATTTAGTCATATGTCTGTAACATTATCATATGAAGATCATATGTAATTAGAAAACCCTACTTGACTTATATAATTTATGCTGATGGCTAAAAGTTATCAATGTACACGTGTGCATTTATAGCCTTTCTGGTTTTTCCATCCACAGCTCTCATATATACAGTAACCAGTGAAGTATTATTTAAGCTACAAGAACTATTGGAAACCATAAATCAATAATTTAATCTCAATCAATATATCAAAATTTATCATTAGCCATAAACTTAAGACATCTTTGTTTGTATTTCTTGGTTCCAGACAGACCTGAAATGTGGAGTGCCAAATGCAAAATTCTGCAGTATTCAGCTGCTCAGTTTCAGTGAATTTCATTATCAGGAAGCCCTAGAATTTCATAAGTAGGTTTGCTGTCGATCTGCTTTTTCTGATAAAGTTTAGTCAAATTCCTGAACCAAAACAGATTCTCCCTTTCTTTTCTTTTCTTTTTTTTTTAAATTGACTTAAGGAGAGAGAAAACCCCATATGTATAAAAAAGGAAGTGATATTTAAAAAATTATTCTGTATAGGCCATTAAAGCATTATCATCTATTGCTATAAGAATTTGAGGAGTGTTTAGAATTCAAAATGTTAGTATGTATTTTGGAAATAAATTTAGCCTTATAACAAGAGAGCAGACAATTCATAAGTTAGTGTCAAAAGCTTTTTTGAAATCATATAGCACAGAGTATACATGCGTAGGATCTGGTCATTTACAAAGTGCTTTGGAGAAGAAGATGAGAGGCATTAAGTGACTCATTTACGTTACACAGGTAATTCAGCTGAGTTTCTAACATCTGGCTCCCAGTGAGTTCTTTTCTATCACACCTTAGTTGTTCCAGGTTGGAAAATGATGACCATGAGTCTCATGGTCAGTATAACAAAAAATCAAACCAGATGTCTAAGAAAAATAATAGACAAATTTACAGAAGCTTCATTTGATGAAGCTTTGATAATGGTTTGGATACTGTAATACAGATAAATGAATAACAACATTAATAAAAGCTAAATCTAATTCTGCATCCAGGAACATTCTATTGATTTTAAAAAATTATCTTGCTTGTGTATTCCTTTTTCTCTCCTACTGCCTTAACCTGGTATTCCTTGTGTTATGTCAGATTACTCCAAGTGTCTTGCTTATTTTCTGTCTTTCTCCCACTATTGCCAGATAATTGCTTTGTATATCTCTCCCACCTGCCATCCTGATTTCCTAGGAAGCACCAATAATTCTTCATGAGATGAAGTCTGAATTTCTCCACAGAAACTCAAGGTCTCCTCAAGCCAGGGTACTATCCTCCTCCCACCTCTCCAACGCACACCTTATGTTTCAGCACTAACTCCAGTCCAAGAGATCTATGTGATTCAGAGTCAACTTCTGTACATTTACAGGAATTATGATACTATTCTGGTTAAAAGCAGGGTGGCTAGGAGACCAGAAGCTACATGGAGTAGCCCTCTACATAAAACGGTATGAACATCAACTATTCATATAAACTAATTTGGAATTTGATCATGGAAACACAGTAAGGGTGAGACAAAGCCACAAACCATTCCTCGGTACAGGGTTTTGAAAATAGGCAGAAGAAGAAAATGAGAAAGCAACTGCTCTCACAATCTGTAGCTAATTAAACACACTTATAAAGAGGAAGAGCTTCCCAGGTTGCACCAGTGGTAAAGAACCCATCTTCCAACGCAGGAGACATAAGAGGCTCAGGCTTGATCCCTGGGTCAAGAAGATCCCCTGGAGGAGGGCATGGCAACCCACTCCAGTACTCTTGCCTGGAGAGTCCCTTTGACAGAGGAGCCTGGTGGGCTACGGTCCGCAGGGTCTCAAACAGTCTGACACAACTGAAGTGACTTAGCACGCATGCATAGAGAGGAAAATCTGTTTCAAAGGCTCCCCTGGTAGCTTTGTGGTAAAGAATCCGCCTGCCTGTGCAGGCAACATGGGTTCGATCCCTGGATTGGGAAGATCCACTGGAGAAGGAAAGGGAAACCCACTCCAGTGTTCTTGTCTGGGAAATCCCATGGACATGGGCTGGGCTACAGCACATGGGGTTGCAAAAGAGTCAGCAAGACTTAGTGACTAAACAGCAACAATGATTTATTTTACTTTGTTGCAGTTTGACTATAGTCAGCTTTCTGATTTATAAGATGATGTATCCCCTATTATGCTAATAATACATTTCATTTAGCAACTTTATACACTAGACAGAAAGTTCAGGTGGCAAAGAACCTTCAAAGTTTTAACAGCCTTGAAATTAAATCAGGTTAGACAATCATTGCATCATGATTAACAACAGTGAGGAATACTGTATTATTTTACAGGTCACCGTATCGTATTTGGCTTCTGAGAGTCTATAGTTTACTCAGGCATATAGGACATGTGAAAAAAGGCACACACAAAGGTGACTTATCAGGGAGGCTGACTTTGATGTCACACTATACCTGTGTTCAGATCCCAGCAATGTCACTTCAAACAGTGACTTTAGGCAAGTCACTTATCTGCACCAAGGCTAAGTTTCCTCATCTGTAAAATGGGACATCTGCTTTACAGAGCTGCAGTGTTAAGAGGTAATGGAGGCAAAGTGTTCAGTACAGCCCAGGCACGTGGTGAGGCCTCAGAAAATGGCACTTGGTGTGAGTACTGCTACTGTTCTTGCTGTTCAGGGTAACACAGGTATGTGTCAATGCTGAAAATGCAAAAGGGGAATGACATTCGAGGCTGAAGATCTCAGAGGTGGGCTTCATGAAGGAAATGAACTTGAGCAAGTTGGAAGGTCAAGCACGACTTAGACTATCAGAGAGAAGAGAGGCCATTGCAGTTGAAGCTGCTGCTGCTGCTGCTGCTAAGTCACGTCAGTCATGTCCAACTCTGTGCGACCCCATAGACGGCAGCCCACCAGGCTCCGCCATCCCTGGGATTCTCCAGGCAAGAACTACTGCACTGAAAAGCTCACTTCCATCGAATATTAGAGAACTGTGTCAACACCGAGGGGACACTGACAGCTGATAGAGACTTTAATACCCTCAGGCCCCGGATATCCTTCAGCAGTCCCACTCTTCTCTTTGATATTAACAGTGGATGTTTTCTTGGGAATTCCCTGCTGGTCCAATGGTTAAGAGTCAGTATCTTCATTGCTGCGGCCCTGGGTTTGATCCCTGGTTGGGGAACTATGATCCTGCATGCCACACAGTGTGGCCAAAAAGCAAAAACAATTGAGATTTTCTCAATATTATATAAATGCAGTATAAAGGGAAGTCCTTTTGCTCCTCTTCCAGATTGCTGCCCAGAAGTCTCTCTTATGTAGAAATTCACGCACTGCTGCTTGATGTGCTTCTAAACCTGGACATCTCAGTACCAAGGAATTACTGTTAATATCAGGCATGATATTGATACTGTGGTTATGTTAAAAATAATTTATCATTCAGAAATGCATAGTGAAATATTTATAAATGAAATTAACAATGACTTGGGCTGTGTTGATACGATACATGGTTAGGGAGTGAGTGGGGATATAGATGAAACAAGATTGTCTGTCAGTTGGTAACTGTTAACAGTAGGTGATGTAAGTATATGGTCGTTCATAATATTACTCTGCTTAGTTTTTATGTATTTAGGTTCTTCCATCTAGAAGGAAGAAGAACAAAATCAAAACCCCCAACCCCTGGAAATCTGTATGTGTTTCTACCATGTTAATCTCAGTTGCATAGATTCATCTTTGTTTATATACATTCCTACATATAGAATAGCCTTGACTTCTCCTACAATGTTAGAAAGTAGTCAGCATTATCCTCTATCCTCCACGGGAGTTCCAGGGAATTGGTGTCTGGGGAGTGGGTGTCTAGAAGACGTAATAAATTTTCTCCCATTTTGTCTGGGCAAATTAAATTTTACTTTTTGGTAATGTGCAGAAAGCCATGCCCACCTACAGAAGTCAGACTAATGGCAGAAGCTTTCAAACACACAAAAAGTCACATTCAGAGAAGTAGGTTGGTCCATTTCATATATGGAACTCAACTTGACCTTAAAATTTCTGAAATAAATACATTGCAAATGGCTGATTCCTAAATACTGAAGCCCATCACCAGAAGTACAACACAATCAAAATCAATATTATTTCATCACACTAACACACTTTTAATCATTATTCTACCCTTGAGTAGGCTAAGTATCTATAGATTTAAAGTATTTTGTAATATATTTTCTTCTATTTAAAAGTTGAGTTGAAAAGTAACAACAAACTATCACAGGTAATTTGAAAGAACAAAAGCCAACTTAAAAATTATATCCATTCTACAGAGGAATAAAAAGAATAGGAGTAGGAGAAGGGGCCAGTAAGTCAGGGTTCAAGGTCTATGTCTGTCAACAGTATGGATTTGTGATTAGCTAATTCTTATGAATATCAATCTCGTCTCCAACCTGAAAGTAACAACAGGAAACATTTCACACTCAGTATGTGACAAAACGGTTGTAGAATTTACGTCTGAAGCAAAACCTCAAAACAACCCTATGAAGTGAACACTACTTTCATTATTGTCCCAATTTTAGAGATTAGAAAAAGGTTAATAACTTGCCCTAGGCAACTTGGTTAGTAAGTAATGGAGGCAGCTGCTTTCAGAACTCATCTCTTAATCACTATGTAACCTGTGCCTCATGACACTCCCTCCATGGGATTGCCATGTGGATATAATTAAACAATGTATGTTTAAATATATTAAATATATATATATAAACAATATATTTAACATATATAAACAATTTATATATGTTAAATATATATATAAACAGTTGAATATATATATTTTATACTTTTACTTATGAAACAAAGTAGATGAAAGTATTTTAAATACTACAGGAGTACAGGACAAATATTAGAGTATTATTTTCTTCTTGGGAAAGACAATAAATATTTCTAAGCATTACAGAATTAACCAGGCATAAAAAGAAATGGTTACCAAAATCTTAATGCCAATGAATAACAGAAAAACTGTATCATTATCTCTTGAACTTCATTATGCAATGATTCACTTTGATATTTGTTTAAAATCAGATACCCTAGGCTCTACTTTTAAATTCATTACATATGAGGTAGAACCCAACAATTTGCTTGTATAACAAACCCTGCAACAGATTTTGATGCCATAGGTTACAGACTGTGCTGAGAAATAATGACCTGTGTTTAAAGCCACGTGAGTGTTATGAACTGACTTGCATCTCTCTAAAATTCATATGTTAAAGCCCTAACTACCAATACTTCATAATGTGACTGTATTTGAAGATAAGGTCTCTAAAGGGGTAATGAGTTACAGTGGGGTCTTTAAGGTTCCTACTCTAATATGACTGGTGTCCTTATAAGAAGAGGAGATTAGATCACAGACAGCACAGATGAAGGGCCAAGTAAGGACACAGTGAGGTAGTCATCTGCAAGACAGAGGAGCCTTAGAAGAAACTTGCTGACAACTTGATCTGGGACTTCTAGGCTCTAGAACCATGACAAAATAAATTTATTGTTAAAGCCACCCAGTCTGTGGTATTTTGTTATGGAAGCCCTGGTAAACTAATAAAACATGTTGAAGTGGAAATAATAACTGACATAGTAATTTGGTAATTAAAGGTTTTTTAAAAGTTAAAAACACAGGAGTTAATTTTAAAGCTATTTTTTTGCCTTTTTGATCTAGGCTGATTAGCAGGGTTTCCCAGGTGGCGTTAGTGGTAAAGAATCCACCTGCCAATGCAACAGATGTTAGAGACTCAGGTTCTATCCCTGGGTTGGGAAGATCCCCTGGAGGAGGGAATGGAAACCCACTCCAGTATTCTTGCCAGGAGAATCCCCTGGACAGAGGAGCCTGGTAGGCTATAGTCCATAGGGTCGCAAAGAGTTGGACAGGACTAAAGCGCGCTAGGCTGACTGATGAGAACCTGACAGTGACTAATAAGAAAGTATATGAGACAAAGATACTCTTCCTATAGGTAAAGTTCCCTACCATTAGATTACTTCCCTGGGCTCCATAACTTACCTATAACCCAAGGAAAATAGACCATATTTTTACATACATTCAGCTTTCCTGGTGGCTCAGACAGTAAAGTCTCTGCCTGCGATGTGGGAGACCTGGCTTCAGTCCCTGGGTCGGGAAGATCCCC
This sequence comes from Raphicerus campestris, assembly GCA_006410735.1. NCBI lineage: Eukaryota > Metazoa > Chordata > Mammalia > Artiodactyla > Bovidae > Raphicerus > Raphicerus campestris. The sequence continues at coordinate 3,231 of SJYW01023743.1, read as the reverse complement.
TGGAGAAGGAAATGGCAACTCACTCCAGTATCCTTGCCTGGAAAAGCCCATGGACAGAGGAGCCCGGTAGGCAGTAGTCTATGGGGTCACAAAGGGTTGGACGCAACTGAGCAACTTCACTTTCACTTTCTTTACATATATTTTTCCCCTAAAGTATTAATTTCATTTTATAATATTTGCCTATCATCTATTTATTCATTCATAGGCCTACCTATTCATCTCTCCATTCATCAATCCATCTTTCTATCCAATTAATCAATATTTACTGAACACCTACCATGGGCTAGATGCCATTTTAGGTCCTGAAGAACTACTTCTTATTTGTGGAAAGATAAAAATTCCCCCAAATTTCTAAGTGAAAACTCTACAGTTTCATGTAAGCAAACACTAATGTCCTTAGGATACTTTAAGGTAAGGAAATAAATAATCCCCAGTCCAGGGGATTCGGGGAAACTGATATCTGAAAGGAGAAAAGCCACAATTCAGCTTTAGAGAGGTCCAGGCAGAATGATCAAGTTTTGCCAAATCTTCCAATATTTTAAGGTAATCAATATGTCTGGTATTTATATGAATTTTCAGCTCAATGCTGGTGAAATAATCTGAATTTTTCACAAACATTACATGAACCAAACAAAATCTATCGAAATAAATTATGCAGATAACAAATATTGAAAACCTCCACACTTTTGTGAACACTGGGTCCTCAGAGTCTAGATTAGAGGTTGTGCACTGGTGGCCCCTGGGGGTGTCAAGGAGACTAAATAATACATTTTGTTTGGCTCACGTAATGTTTCGACACCCCAGGGGCTACCAGTTTGCAGCCTCTGATCTATATTCCGAGGACAGAGTATTAACAGAAGTGTTGAGGCTTTCAAATTTATAATCTGTTTCTAATGATTTACAACTAGATAATTTGGCTTTCAAATTATTACAGTTCTTGCATTCATCGTTTATGACCAAATACATCCAAGAGAAGCAGAGCAGGGTATTCAACGGGAAAAAGTGGTAAAGCTCTGTCACCACCCTTATCCTGAACTTCTCTCACCTCTGTAGAAGACTACAAGGACAGAGACTATGCTTTGTCATCTTTATTAATCACTACCTGGCCTAATTGCCTACGTATCTGTGCCTGATAAACGTTTGTTGAACTGAATTTGAATCCACATAGGTTTTCCAATTCTGATTTTAAATTTGGAGTGAAAACTGACTGTTGCTGAAATAGTTCCTATTTAGTTAAATTTTATTTTAAGGTCATGTCTACATTACTAAAAAAGTATTTTTAGATAATTTACCAGGAAAAATAACCAGACAAATCCCACTTGGAATGACAAAGAGATAATCTAAGCAACTTCTATATCTCCAGCCATATCATGCCTTGCTCTCACTCTGTTTTACTCTATAATGATAAGACAGGCATAGCGGAATAAGAAAAGGACAACGTATCTGAATGACTTTTTTGGTCTGAAGTTATATCTCAGACTCAATATTATGCGACTAGTTGATCTTGCTTTTATAACAATAAAATATGATTTGTGGCATTCATCTCTGTAGTTTACCAATTAATACTAGAGGGATACCAGTATTTTCTCTGAACCTGGAATCAAAACTCACATATGTCCTCAAAATATAGGAAGCACAAAAAGTGCCGACAAAAAATAAACAGCAATCAACTAAAAATATTCTCTCTGAAACATTTGTAAAAATATTTTAATTAAAAATATTTAGTTAAGTAAATTATTTTTAAATATAGAGAATCATAAGTAAGGTTATATCATCATACAAATAACTATGAAAAACTTTTCATTATACAAACATCACCACTGATCAAATTTCATTCTTCACATTTGGCATGGAGCTCATAAAATTTGTGGTGAAAAGCCTATTTGTAGTACTGTAAAAGGTAAATCCTTAAGGAAAATGATGGACACTGAATGCTAACAATTGTGAATGCTGATNATTCTCTCTGAAACATTTGTAAAAATATTTTAATTAAAAATATTTAGTTAAGTAAATTATTTTTAAATATAGAGAATCATAAGTAAGGTTATATCATCATACAAATAACTATGAAAAACTTTTCATTATACAAACATCACCACTGATCAAATTTCATTCTTCACATTTGGCATGGAGCTCATAAAATTTGTGGTGAAAAGCCTATTTGTAGTACTGTAAAAGGTAAATCCTTAAGGAAAATGATGGACACTGAATGCTAACAATTGTGAATGCTGATTGTCCTTTTTTTTTAATTCAACATTGTCAATAAAGTGTAAATATTTCTGACATTTCGCAAATGTCTCTGGACTTGAAACACACACATTAATTAACTCTAAACATATTCTAACTAGTGACAGCACAGTGAGTTTATTTTTATCAATTTTGTTTTTCCAAAAAAGTAAATCCTCTGGGTTAAATCAATGTATTCTTGCTTAATGTCTTCATCTTTTCTCCCTTAAACTTCTGAAGGCTCACCTGTTTCTAAAAATCATTCTGTTCCATTCAATACAGACACCTTATCAAAGGTAAACAACACATCATAAATTTCACAGTATTAGCAATCTGCGTGTTCATGGAAGTACCTTCATATACCAAGAAATTAAGAACTTTATAACTAAAAAACCCAGCCACTAAAACTTCTGTAAAATGTTCTTATTATGTCAATGATTTTGGACTCTCTTTGATTCTGTATAAAAACACAACCATGTTCTTAACAAGTGGTGTCTCTTTTCAATTCAAGTTCCTGCAAATCTCAGAAAATATCTTTCATCTGAAGTAACTGGGCAGTCTTAATAAGAGAATAATTAATTGGCTTATCATATGAATCTGTTTACATTTCCTGACTCTGTTGTAACAGCCCTGATAACTCACCATTCTCACACCTCTCAAAGGACTATAGCTGAAGAAGTGATCTTTGTTCAGGCTGAAAGTGAAAGATTAGTGAGGACAACACATTTCTAAATTTAACTTCTGGAATTTTTCAGTTAAATTTGACTTTCTGGATGAAAGTCAGGCTTCTCTATGGCAACAAATAAAGAAAATGTTAAGAGGAAGACTAATAAGGTCATAAAACATGGAAGTCAATAGCGGATTTACAGCATATCTGAGGGTGACTCTGGGGATTAATGAGGTAACACGCACAACAGCCCCCGCCTAAGTAAGCTGTTGGTTGGAACCTGGACCTCAATGACCAAGTCTAACACTCTCATTTTACAGATAAGAAAACTGAGGCAG
>SJYW01023739.1:9498-26393 GCA_006410735.1 Raphicerus campestris | reverse complement strand
ACTGACTCGATGGACATGAGTCTGAGTGAACTCTGGGAGTTGGTGATGGACAGGGAGGCCTGGCATGCTGCGATTCATGTGGTAGCAAAGAGTCGGACATGACTGAGTGACTAAACTGAACTGAACTGAATATGTATATATAATTAATATATATATATATATGTTATTTTGATGAAAAATTAATATAATTTGTATAATACCTCTGTCCATGCTTGTGCTCAGTCATGTCCAACTCTCTGTAAGACTTTGGACTACCTGCGAGGCTTCTCTCCATGGCATTTTCCAGGCAAGAATACTGAAGTTAATTGCCATGTCCTTCTTCAGGGTATCTTTCCAACCTAGGGATACAACCGGTCTCTTGTATCTGCTGTGCTGCATGTGGATTCTTTATCCACCAAGCCATATCAAATAAAATATGCTTACAAATACTTAATTAGAATACCATTCTGTTTGCAAAATGGCAATAAGAATATTCTGCAAGGNTTCAGGGTATCTTTCCAACCTAGGGATACAACCGGTCTCTTGTATCTGCTGTGCTGCATGTGGATTCTTTATCCACCAAGCCATATCAAATAAAATATGCTTACAAATACTTAATTAGAATACCATTCTGTTTGCAAAATGGCAATAAGAATATTCTGCAAGGTCAACTATATATAAATATTTAAATATAGAGGAATTAGGTGTATATTAAAGGAAAGTAATGAAAACCTTAAACTGTACTTTCATTTAAAGGAAAAAAATTCTTTGAAGATTTATTTTCTCATTGTATTAATTCCTGTTACCTCTTTAGAATAATACAGAAATGGGTTGAATTGTAAATAAGGGAAGCTAGAAAAGCATGCTTGAATGTTCAAAATTAGTGTGCAGGGATGGATGGGGAACACTCACAGGCGCATGTTTACAAACATGTAAGTGGGAGCTGTGCATGCAAATTTCATTAATATTATGAACTTTTTGCTTTTATTGCTTTATGAATGTACAAAGAACAGAAGGATGCATATCTGTCTAATTAATCAGCAAACATATATTAGAAGCCTGAACAAATTTAAAAAGAACATTTCTGTTCATTGTTATGACAGAAATTTCCTTAATCACATTCAGTTTTTTCCCATTCTTTAATCACATTTAATCCCCTTCCCAATTTAAATTAATGCTTTCTCTGAGTTTGCAAGGCAAGATAGTATCTATGTTCTTTTGATAAGTCACAAAATATTATTCTTGTCCCATAAAAAATCTTTATACTTCCTCACTTTGTGCCCATGAGGTTCTCTATAATTCTGAACATGGATAGAAATATATTTCCACAAGTGGGAACCACAAGAATAGCATCTGAGAGCAATAACACATGAGAACTAGTCTGGTCTTGAACAACTTGTGATACAACTGAGTGAAGAAAATGTACTTAATACAAAAGAAGTGTCATGTATAGTTTCTGGAAACAAACAAGAACAAAAGCTAACAGCATGGGCTATGAGCTGGTTATCCCAATCACAGCATTCTAGTATGGCTTCGTAAACTAATTTGTTGCTACCTGATGAAAAGGGAGAAAACAAAAAAAGAATCTTCAGCATGTCAGCTTTCATTAGAATTGTGTTTGTGTGAGATTTTGTTATTTGCAATTGCTCATCTGTTAAATTAGAACTTTTAATTCTTCACAGTTTGTCACCTTTTTAATTCTGGTCTGTTGACATGCATTAAAAAAAAAAAAATAAATCCAAAAGAAGTTGAAAATGCAATTTGAAAGCAAATTAGCAGCTATGTTGGCTGTTAAAAAAATAAAAATGCCTCATGCTTCATCTGTGTTATTTAAGCATGCTTTAAAAGATGAACCAGCCATGTTAATACATTGTTAATCTATTTTTTTTTTCTAAACAGCTGCCACATTAGCCAATGTAATGGAGTTGCTAGAATTTTAAAAGTCTTTACCTGTCACTTCCTCTTTTCCATAACATACCAGAGGACACTGGTGATTTGAAATAAATGTTTATTTGAAATGATAAAAAGAATCATAAAAATCTTAATATAGTAACGGATAAGTCAAGTAAATAAAAAATAAAGTGAAAGTGAAAGTGAAGTCGCTCAGTCGTGTCCAACTCTTTGCGACCCCGTGGACTGCAGCCTACCAGGCTTCTACATCCATGGGCTTCTCCAGGCAAGAATCCTGGAGTGGGTTACCATTTCCTTCTCCAGGGGATCTTCCCCACCCAGGGATTGAACCTGGGTCTGCCGCATTGGAGGCAGACGCTTTAACCTCTGAGCCACCAGGGAAGCAAGGGGTGTATAATAAATATAAAATATAAAATGAAATAGTACATAGTGAGCCAAGCAACCGAAAGTAGGAACCAGATATTTCTAGGGCGTTTAGGAAATTATAGAATTACAAATGCTTAAGACACGGCATGAGGTCCCATCACTTCATGGTAAATAGATGGGGAAAGAGTGGAAGCAGAGTCAGACTTTATTTTTTAGANTATTGCTTTATGAATGTACAAAGAACAGAAGGATGCATATCTGTCTAATTAATCAGCAAACATATATTAGAAGCCTGAACAAATTTAAAAAGAACATTTCTGTTCATTGTTATGACAGAAATTTCCTTAATCACATTCAGTTTTTTCCCATTCTTTAATCACATTTAATCCCCTTCCCAATTTAAATTAATGCTTTCTCTGAGTTTGCAAGGCAAGATAGTATCTATGTTCTTTTGATAAGTCACAAAATATTATTCTTGTCCCATAAAAAATCTTTATACTTCCTCACTTTGTGCCCATGAGGTTCTCTATAATTCTGAACATGGATAGAAATATATTTCCACAAGTGGGAACCACAAGAATAGCATCTGAGAGCAATAACACATGAGAACTAGTCTGGTCTTGAACAACTTGTGATACAACTGAGTGAAGAAAATGTACTTAATACAAAAGAAGTGTCATGTATAGTTTCTGGAAACAAACAAGAACAAAAGCTAACAGCATGGGCTATGAGCTGGTTATCCCAATCACAGCATTCTAGTATGGCTTCGTAAACTAATTTGTTGCTACCTGATGAAAAGGGAGAAAACAAAAAAAGAATCTTCAGCATGTCAGCTTTCATTAGAATTGTGTTTGTGTGAGATTTTGTTATTTGCAATTGCTCATCTGTTAAATTAGAACTTTTAATTCTTCACAGTTTGTCACCTTTTTAATTCTGGTCTGTTGACATGCATTAAAAAAAAAAAAATAAATCCAAAAGAAGTTGAAAATGCAATTTGAAAGCAAATTAGCAGCTATGTTGGCTGTTAAAAAAATAAAAATGCCTCATGCTTCATCTGTGTTATTTAAGCATGCTTTAAAAGATGAACCAGCCATGTTAATACATTGTTAATCTATTTTTTTTTTCTAAACAGCTGCCACATTAGCCAATGTAATGGAGTTGCTAGAATTTTAAAAGTCTTTACCTGTCACTTCCTCTTTTCCATAACATACCAGAGGACACTGGTGATTTGAAATAAATGTTTATTTGAAATGATAAAAAGAATCATAAAAATCTTAATATAGTAACGGATAAGTCAAGTAAATAAAAAATAAAGTGAAAGTGAAAGTGAAGTCGCTCAGTCGTGTCCAACTCTTTGCGACCCCGTGGACTGCAGCCTACCAGGCTTCTACATCCATGGGCTTCTCCAGGCAAGAATCCTGGAGTGGGTTACCATTTCCTTCTCCAGGGGATCTTCCCCACCCAGGGATTGAACCTGGGTCTGCCGCATTGGAGGCAGACGCTTTAACCTCTGAGCCACCAGGGAAGCAAGGGGTGTATAATAAATATAAAATATAAAATGAAATAGTACATAGTGAGCCAAGCAACCGAAAGTAGGAACCAGATATTTCTAGGGCGTTTAGGAAATTATAGAATTACAAATGCTTAAGACACGGCATGAGGTCCCATCACTTCATGGTAAATAGATGGGGAAAGAGTGGAAGCAGAGTCAGACTTTATTTTTTAGAGGGCTCCAAAATCACTGCAGATGGTGACTGCAGCCATGAAATTAAAAGACATTTACTCCTTGGAAGAAAAGTTAGGACCAACCTAGATAGTATATTCAAAAGCAGAGACATTACTTTGCTGACTAAGGTCCGTCTAGTCAAGGCTATGATTTTTCCTGTGGTCATGTATGGATGTGAGAGTTGGACTGTGAAGAAGGCTGAGTGCCGAAGAATTGATGCTTTCGAAGTGTGGTGTTGGAAAAGACTCTTGAGAGTCCCTTGGACTGCAAGGAGATCCAACCAGTCCATTCTGAAGGAGATCAACCCTGGGATTTCTTTGGAAGGAATGATGCTAAAGCTGAAACTCCAGTACTTTGGCCACCTCATGCGAAGAGTTGACTCATTGGAAAAGACTCTGATGCTGGGAGGGATTGGGGTTAGGAGGAGAAGGGGACGACAGAGGATGAGATGGCTGGATGGCATCACTGACTTGATGGACGTGAGTCTGAGTGAACTCTGGTTGTTGGTGATGGACAGGGAGGCCTGGCGTGCTGCGATTCATGGGGTCACAAAGAGTCGGACATGACTGAGAGACTGAACTCTACTGAACTGAAGACACATGAAAAATATTCAACAGCACTGATAATGAAAGAAATGCATATTAAGTCCAAATAGGGAAATTTACCTAGTAAGGATACATTTTTAAAAGTTGAGGGGTAGCATTTCCAAAAGCATGGAAAAAATGAGCTCTCTTATGTACCATTGATGAGCATCTGGACTGTTGGAACATTTTTGTGGAGTTTACCAGCACTTAGGAATATATCCCTAGAAAAATATAGTGAATAATATGAATATGTTCATTGTAACATTGCTTGAAATCTCAAAATATATCTCTGTGGAAGAATGTTTGTATCAGTTGTAGTATATCTCCATTATAAACAGTAGGTATGTTTGTCTTGTTTAAATAAGGGTAATCTGTGTGTGCCACCTTAGAGAAACACTTACGATCAAATAAGTGTAAAAGCAAGTTGCAAACCTACATGCTGCACCTTTCCAATAGCATGGAAAGAAAAAGAAATTTACTGTTATAAAATACAGAGAGATATATTGTCTAAATATTCTATCCTTTGTTTTGCTTTCTATATATGATTAAAAATTATATTATTTTTTGATCTAACAATTCAATGGGATATTTAGATGAACATAATTCATAGAAAGGGCTTCCCTGGTGACTAAGTGGTAAAGAATCTGCCTTCAATACAGGAGATGTGGGCTTGACCCCTGGGTCAGGAAGATATTATGGAGAAAGAAATGGAAACTCACTCCAATATTCTTGTCTGGGAAATCCATGGAGAGAGGAGCATGGTGGGTTATAGTACATGGGATCTCAAAGAGATACAACCTTGTGACTAAACTACCACCACAGTCAATTCATAAAAAGAGAGATAGGGAGATGAAGAGGTAGGAAAAAAGATCAGGGAGGCCCTAAATGCACATATATATATATATATATATGTATGTATATATATATATACACATATATATACTAAAAAGTTAATAATGATAACCATGAGAGAACTTTAGAGAGCTTAAGTGATGAGCTCACTTATCAGTAAGTGAGTAAGAAGTCTAGTAAATAAACAAAAGAGTGGTATGGCTTATTTGCTTTATTAATAACAAAGACTTCTTATCTTGAAGGAATGCTGTGAGAATCACAAAGACTATCAAGTACAAAGAATTTTTATAGAATGGAAAAAAAAATGAATAAGTATTTACCATTACCAATGAGGATGAAATTGCTAGACAGTTGGTGAAGAAGTCTGAGATCTTGGTATTGTTTTCAGTAAACAACTTGCTCCATTAGCCTAAATATATATGCTTTGTCAATCCCAAAGAAAGGCAATGCCAAAGAACACTCAAACTACCACACAATTCTTCAGCTAGGCTTCATAAATAGGAGAACCATGAAATTCTAAATTTTCAAGCTGTTTTTAGAAAAGGCAGAGGAACCAGAGATTAAACTGTAAAAATGCAATGGATCATTTAAAAAGCAAGATAATTCCAGAAGAAAATCTATTTCTACTTTATTGACTATGCCAAAGCCGTTGACCGTGTGGATCACAATAAACTGTGGGAAATTCTGAAAGAGATGGGAATACCAGACCACCTGACCTGCCTCTTGAGAAACCCGTATGTGGGTGAGGAAGCAACAGTTAGAACTGGACATGGAACAGACTGGATCCAAATAGGAAAAGGAGTATGTCAAGGCTGTATATTGTCACCCTGCTTATTTAACTTACATGCATAGTACATCATGATACACACAGGGCTGGAGAAAGTACAAGTTGGAATCAAGCTTGCCGGGAAGAATATCAATCACCTCAGATATGCAGATGACATCACCCTTACTGCAGAAAGTGAAGAAGAACTGAAGAGCCTGTTGATGAAAGTGAAAGAGAAAAGTGAAAAAGTTGACTTAAAGCTCAAAATTCAGAAAACGAAGATCATGGCATCTGGTCCCATCACTTCATGGCAAATAGATGGGGAAACAGTGGAAACAGTATCAGACTTTATTTTTTGGGGCTCCAAAAATCACTGCAGATGATGACTGCAGCCATGAAATTAAAAGATGCTTACTCCTTGGAAGGAAAGTTATGACCAATCTAGACAGCATATTTAAAATCAGAGACATTACTTTGTCAACAAAGGTCTGTCTAGTCAAAGATATGATTTTTCCAGCAGTCATGTATGGATGTGAGAGTTGGACTATGAAGACAGCTGAGTGCTGAAGAGTAGATCCTTTTGAACTGTGGTGTTGAGGAAGACTCTTGAGAGTCCCTTGGACTACAAGGAGGTCCAACCAGTCCATCCTAAAGGAAATCAATTCTGGGTGTTCACTGGTGGGACTAATGTTGAAGCTGAAACTCCGATACTTTGGCAACCTGAAGTGAAGAGCTGACTCATTTGAAAAGACCCTGATGCTGGGAACCATTGAGGGCAAGAGGAGAGGGGGATGACAGAGGATGAGATGGTTGGATGGCATCACCGACACAATGAACATGGGTTCAGGTGGACTCTGGGAGCTGGTGATGGACAGGGGCACTGGCATGCTGTGGATAATGGGGTCACAAAGAGTTGGACACGACTGAGTGACTGAACTAAACTGATACCCTTTGTCCAAAATTTCTGAAATATGTCCTTGGCTTGAAAAATTATCAGCACTCAGATCCAGAAAAGGGGAATAATTAACTTCTGTTACATATGCCTGAGGGAAAAACAGCTAGTGATCATTAAACTTCAGTTCAGTTCAGCCGCTCAGTCATGTCCAACTCTTTGTCATCCCAAAAATGACAGCACACCAGGCCTCCCTGTCCATCACCAACTCCCGGAGTTTACCCAAACTCAGATCCATCGAGCCGGTGATGCATCCAGCCAGCTCATCCTCTGTCGTCCCCTTCTCCTCCTGCCCCCAATCCCTCCCAGCATCAGGGTCTTTTCCAATGAGTCAACTCTTCGCATGAGGTGGCCAAAGTAACAGAGTTTCAGCTTCAGCATCAGTCCTTTCAATGAACACCCAGGACTTATCTCCTTTAGGATGGACTGGTTGGATCTCCTTGCAGTTCAAGGGACTCTCAAGAGTCTTTCTCAACACCACAGTTCAAAAGCATCAGTTCTTCGGTGCTTAGCCTTCTTCACAATCCAAATCTCACATCCATACATGACCACTGGAAAAACCATAGCCTTGACTAGACAGATCTTTGTTGACAAAGTAATGTCTCTGCTTTTCAATATGCCACATAGGTTGGTATTAACTTTCCTTCCAAGGAGTAAGCATCTTTTAATCTCATGGCTGCAATCACCATCTGTAGTGATTTTGGAGCCCCCCCAAATAAAGTCTGACACTGTTTCCACTGTTGCCCCAATTATTTGCCATGAGTGATGGGACCAGATGCCATGATCTTTGTTTTCTGTATGTTGAGTTTTGAGCCAACTTTTTCACTCTCCTCTTTCACTTTCATAAAGAGGCTTTTTAGTTCTTCTTTACTTTCTTCCATAAGGGTGGTGTCATCTGCATATCTGAGGTTACTGATATTTTTCCCGGCAATCTTGATTCCAGCTTGTGCTTCCTCCAGCCCTGCATTTCTCATGATGTACTCCGCATATAAATTAAATAAGCACGGTGGCAATATACAGCCTTGACGTACTCCTTTTCCTATTTGGAACCAGTCTACTGTTCCATGTCCATTTCTAACTGTTACTTCTTGACCTGCATACAGATTTCTCAAGAGGCAGTTCAGATAGCTTGGTATTCCCATCTCTTTCAGAATTTTCCACAGTTTATTGTGATCCACATAGTCAAAGGCTTTGGCATAGTCAATAAAACAGAAATAGATGTTTTTCTGGAACTCTCTTGCTTTTTCCATGATCCAGTGGATCTTGGGAATTTGATCTCTGGTTCCTCTGCCTTTTCTAAAACCAGCTTGAACATCAGGAAGTTCACAGTTCACTTACTGCTGAAGCCTGGCTTGGAGAATTTTCAGCATTACTTTATTAGCATGTGAGATGAGTGCAATTGTGTGTTAGTTTGAGCATTCTTTGGCATTGCCTTTCTTTGGGATTGGAATGAAAACTGACCTTTTCCAGTCCTATGGCCACTGCTGAGTTTTTCAAATTTGCTGGCATATTGAGTGCAGCACTTTCACAGCATCATCTTTCAGGATTTGAAATAGCTCAACTGGTATTCCATTACCTCCACTAGCTTTGTTAATAGTGATGCTTTCTAAGGCCCACTTGACTTCACATTCCAGGATGTCTGACTCTAGGTGAGTGATCACACCATGATGAACATCTGGATTGTGAAGATCTTTTTTGTATAGTTCTGTGGATTCTTGCTTCCTCTTCTTAATATCTTCTGCTTCTGTTAGGTCCATACCATTTCTGTCCTTTATCGAGCCCATCTTTGCATAAAATGTTCCCTTGGTATCTCTAATTTTCTTGAAGAAATCTCTAGTCTTTCCCATTCTGTTATTTTTCTTTATTTCTTTGCATTGATCACTGAGGAAGGCTTTTTTTTTAATCTCTCCTTTCTCTTCTTTGGAACTGTGCATTCAGTTGCTTATAACGTTTCTTTTCTCCTTTGCTTTTTACTTCTCTTCTTTTTCCAGCTATTTGTAAGGCCTCCTCAGACAGCCAACTTGTTGTTGTTGTTGTTTTGCATTTTTCCCCCCATGGGGATGGTCTTGATCCCTATCTCCTGTACAATATCATGAACCTCTGTCTATATTTCATCAGGCACTCTCTCAGATCTAGTCCCTTAAATCTATTTCTGACTTCCACTATATAATCATAAGGGATTTGATTTAGGTCATACCTGAATGGTCTAGTGGTTCTCCCTACTTTCTTCAATTTAAGTCTGAATTTGGCAATAAGGAGTTCATGATCTGAGCCATAGTCAGCTCCTGGTCTTGTTTTTGCTGACTGTATAAAGCTTCTCCATCTTTGGCTACAAAGAATATAATCAATCTGATTTTGATATTGACCATCTGGTGATGTCCATGTGTAGAGTCTTGTGTTGCTGGAAGAGGGTGTTTGCTATGACCAGTGCATTCTCTTGGCAAAACTATTAGCCTTTGCCCTGCTTCATTAAGTACTCCAAGGCCAAAGTTGCCTATTACTCCAGGTGCTTCTTGTCTTCCTACTTTTGCATTCCAGTCCCCTATAATGAAAAGGACGTCTTTTTGAGGTTTTAGTTCTAAAAGGTCTTGTAGGTCTTCGTAGAACTGTTTAACTTCAGCTTCTTCAGCATTACTGGTTGGGGCATTGGCTTGGATTACCATGATATTGAATGGTTTGCCTTGGAGACGAACAGAGATCATTCTGTCATTTTTAAGATTGCATCCAAGTACTGCATTTTGGACTCTTTTGTTGACCATAATGGCTACTCCATTTCTTCTGAGGGATTCTTGCCCGCAGTAGTAGATATAATGGTCATCTGAGTTAAATTCACCCATTCCAGTCCATATTAGTTTGCTGATTCCTAGAATGTTGATGTTCACTCTTGCCATCTCCTGTTTGACCACTTCTAATTTGCCTTGATTCATAGACCTAACATTCCAGGTTCCTATGTAACATTCATCTTTCCATCATCATATCTTGCTTCTATCACCAGTCACATCCACACTGGGTATTGTTTTTGCTTTGGCTCCATCCCTTCATTCTTTCTGGAGTTATTTCTCCACTGATCTCCAGTAGCATATTGGGCACCTACCAACCCAGGGAATTCCTCTTTCAGTATCCTATCATTTTACCTTTTCATACTGTTCATGGGGTTCTCAAGGCAAGAATACTGAAGTGGTTTGCCATTCCCTTCTCCAGTGGACCACATTCTGTCTGACCTCTCCACCATGACCCATCTGTCTTGGGTGGCCCCACTTGGCATGACTGAGTTTCATTGCGTTAGACAAGGCTGTGGTCCATATGATTAGATTGGCTATTTTTCTATGATTATGGTTTCAGTGTGTCTGCCTTCTGATGCCCTCTCACAATACCTACCTTCTTACTTGGGTTTCTCTTACCTTGGACGTGTGGTATCTCTTCACAGCTGCTCCAGCAAAGCGTAGAAGCGTAGCCGCTGCTCCTTACCTTGGGCGAGGTAGCCCCTCCTGACCTTGAACATGGAGTAGTAGCTCCTTTCAGCTCTCTTGCACCTGTGCAGTCCCCACTCCTTGAACTGGGGTTGCTTATCTTGGCCGCTGCCCCTGATAGGGGCATGAGGTAGTTTGTCTCGGCTGCCACCCCTGTCCTCGAATAGACAGGGATAGCTCCTCCTGCAAGCTCATTAAGTGAAAGTGAAGTCACTCAGTCGTGTCTGACTCTTTCGACCCAATGGACTTTAGCCCACCATGCTCCTCCATCCATGGGATTCTCCAGGCAAGAGTACTGGAGTGAGTTGCCATTAATAGCTCATTAATCTTAAGCCTATACAACTGGTACATTGTAAAATGGCCAGAGGTTATGAAAAATGATGTTGACTTAATTCAAGGATCAAGAGGAGCTATAAAGATGTTAAGCATCTTGACCTTTAAACTGATTGGTTAAAAATGATTATTTTAAGGACAAGAGCCAACCAAAAATGTACAGATTAAGAACATAAAAACTGCTATTATGCCCTCCCTTTGGGGGCTTTTTACCCCCCTCTCAGTGTCTATGCTGAGAGCTTTGTAGTTTCCTTCTCTTTAATAAATCATATTCTCTTGCTACTGTGAGTGAGTGTGTGTTCATGGATTCCATTCTTTGGCTACATGAACAAGAACTCAGATTCCCGTTTCACCAAGAATACTGCTAGTGCTGCTACCCTGAGACACCACCTGAGATTGACCTGGTGATTCTCAGACATATGTATCCTACCAGGAGCGGACTTGAGAATTAGTTAACAAAAGGAAATTGCAGTTTGTGCTTAGGTCATAAACAGGAAACAGAAGGCCCAGAAATATTGTTTGAGAGAGAACTTGAGCACACAGAGAGAGAGTAATGTTATCTTAACTCTCCTGTACAGGGTCTTTTTTCATCTTTGTGGACATTTTTGATACTATTCACAGGCCACATATGGCTACTCACCTGACTTTTCCAAGCCACATGCTAAACCCATAGGATAGATGATAAAGAAGTTGGTTTGATGTTTGTCACTGAGTCCAAACTCGATCTGCTCACTGCTTGACAGGCCAATTAACTGAGAGGTGAGGTGTTGAGACAAGGACTATAATTTATTCAGAAAACTGGCTCACCAATAAGATGGTACACTAATGTCTCAAAATAACCATCTTATTGGCGTCTGGATGCCTGGTTCTTTTAAAGGACAGAGACTGGAGAAGTTGAGGCAGTAAAGACCATTGTCTTGCATGTATCTTCTGGAATGGCTGCTCTCAGGGAGGGGATGTGTTAGTCTCTTCCTGTAAAGGGACAGGGTTCCCTGAGGTAGGCTATTAGGCAGGGGAATGTGTTACTCAGTGTTACCTGAGGCGGTCATTATATATTATTAGAATAACAAAAGCAATGAAAAACAAATGTTTGAAAGAGAAAGCTCCATCATGGAGTCAGAACTGGCTCTTCCCTGCAACAAGCACCCAGGAAATGGTTCAGGAAACTCCTTCAGTAACTATTCCTAAGTTTCTAGCAGACACTTTGGTGGAAGTTGGGGGTATTAAAGAACTATTGTATTCAGCCAACTAAGTATTTGGCTGTGAGACTATGCATTTCTTTTGAGGAAAGAATTCATTTTGAAGTTTTCCTTGGCCATAAGCTGGTTCACCAGGTCAGAAACTTACCACTGTTGTTCTGTGGAGATGATTATGCAGAGGTGTAGAAAGTGTCTTTGGGAACTTCTGTGATAAGAGTCAACACCAGCGTGGCTGCTCTCTCAAGGACACCAGGAGGCTGTTGTTTTCTTGTCCTCAAATCTAACTCAAAGCTTAAGCTTTGGGGTTCTTCCTTTGCCAGTGCTCTTAACCCTGAGAGGGATATTTATCTTTTTCCTTCAAAGTAAAGAAAATATTTCATTTACATTATCCTTTTGTTGCTATTATGCTATAACATGCACACTTGAACTGAATGTGCTAATTAGAAATGATTATGCTATTCAGAGGAGAAGGCAATGGCGACCCACTCCAGTACTCTTGCCTGGAAAACCCCATGGAGGGAGGAGCCTGATAGGCTGCAGTCCATGGGGTCGCTAAGTGTCAGACACGACTGAGTGACTTCATTTTCACTCTTCACTTTCATGCATTGGAGAAGGACATGGCAACCCACTCCAATGTTCTTGCCTAGAGAATCCCAGGGACAAAGGAACCTGGTGGGCTGCCGTCTATGGGGTCGCACAGAATCGGACACGACTGAAGCGACTTAGCAGCAACATGCTATTCAGATAGCTTTTAATTTCTCATCAACAAAATAATGCACAACTGAAAAAGGGAAGGACTGGGTTCTACACTTTGTGTAGTTAGGTTTCCAGGTAAAAGCAGAGGCTGATTGTAAAGGTGAACATGAGTTCCATATGAAAACATTTATTAATACATGAGTTTTGAAATTAACATTTTACTGTTTGTTCATGGTGGTTGTAAGGGACTAGCTGCCGATAGAGACCACCAGACGGAGTTCAGAAAGAAAAGGTTTATTGGCAATTTCGGATCCAGGCCCCCGCCAAGCCAATCGAAGGTGGGGTGCCCCGATTTTTCGGTTTGGAAGCTTTTTATCTTTTAGCAGAGGGGAGGAGCGGGGTTAGGTCCTCTTTTTCGAGCACTGAGCAAACATGGTGGTTACACATCTGGTAAATTTTTAACCCTCGGAACTTTTTTTATCTTGACTACCTCCGGCCACCCCTGCCCCCCTTCTTCCCAAGAGGGTGATTCTTTTGGGCTTTTAGTGAAGAAATATTTATAATTTTTGTTCCCTTTTACAGTGGTTTCATGTTTAAGCTAGTTTCTTAAGTTTCTTTATTTTAACCTAAGGTAATGGGATTGTGTTATTTCAGTTGTCTTTGTTCTACTTCAAACTATTTTTATTTTTGTCTCATTAATGCTTTTAAGCTATCAAGACACATTCTATGAAGTGGTATTCAACATTGTAATCACTTGGCGTAGGAAAGAATGTAAAAGATGTGGAGGGAAAAAAAGTGAATTTAATTTTCTTTATTTTTATTTTCTGGTCAGCTTTTAAAGTTTCATTTCTTAACAGTAAGTTTCCTATAATCTATTTATATTTTTTAATATAGTGAAAAAGGAGAATAAATTATAGTCAACATTTCTTTTTTAAGAAGACCTCCCACACTCCACCACACCCCACCTTGGAAAGTGTGACTCAGAGAACAATGGTTCAGAACCTAAAGTTTTCAAAGCATTGACACAGATTGAAGGACTTGGGGGAAAGAGAAAATTGAACCCTGAGAATCTGTCCAGCTATTGTTCAGACAATCAATGAGAAAGATACCCTATTATGTTTGCAACAGTCTCTTTTGAATAGAGGCTGTCAGGCTTGTGATTATTTTTTTTAACCTTGTTGATTTTTTCCCCTCTATGAAAAATTGTATGCAAGTTACAGTATAAATAAGAGAAAATTCTCAAAGGCAAGTTGGGATATTGCAGCGAATAATGCCATCAAGACACTGATACCAAGGCTCTTGATGAGTGAGTTTAGTGTCTCAGAGAAAAGGAAAAAATGAAAGCACTGTGGCTTGAACTTCCTGGATAAACACAAAACACAATTTAAAGATCTTTTGAATATATTTGGCAAAATACATTTTACATTGATAGTCACACATACAAAGCTTATTTTAAATAAGAACATCAGATTTTTTGCTGTTGATTGTTTTGCTTACAAAGCTGTATTATAGCATTTTGTAGAATATCTATTTATAAATTGATCTCTGACATTGAGTTGTCCTTTCTTTCCTTTTCTTTTCTTTTTTTGTTCAAGCACTAAACAAAGCAAAAAAAATCAGCTTTGGTTGCTTCACTAACCGAGGATATGATGAGGTTGGTAAACTCAGTTCAAGCTAAATTTTTTACCAATGGTATTGCACTTTTGAGGTCTATATTCACTCTAGTGGAAAATTGGTTGCAGTAAGCTAAATATTTATAGGCTACTAGACTTTTAGAAACTACTAATTCTTATGTTTGCCTTTCTGACTGATAGCATATTCTGTACCTATCATTTTAAAATTATTTATTCTTTGTTTCCCCTATGAATGTAGAGAACACTGGGTTAAAAACTTGAATGGTTGTATACCCATAATATGAATAGCTTTATAGACTTTCTGAAAGAAGCTGTTTTATTTTCTACAAAATGGGAGAGAATAACATTTCAAAGTTTAAAGTAACAAATGAAAAATTTTTAACAAAAAGCATTAAAATGAAATATTTTAAGACAGTTAAGTGGCTAAAGAAATATATATATATATATTTGATTCAAAAAATGATCTATTTGAATATAAAGATTTTACATGTATATGTATCTATGTATATACACACAGGTATATGCAAACAATGTGTGTTTGCATGTAATTATAATTTATGCTTATCTGTATATCTCCATGTATATTTAAGAAAAATTGTAAGTGTTGACCTGGAGAAGGAAATGGCAACCTACTCCAGTATTCTTGCCTGGAGAATTCCATGGACAGAAGAGCCTAGTGGGCTACAGTCCATGAGGTCGCAAAGAGTCAGACATGACTGAGCAAATAAACCTGAAAGCATTAAATATGTGCATGGGATTCTAACTCAGTTTTAGCTTACATAGATAGAGGAGTGTATAGTTATATGTTCATTAATTCTTGGGGATGTATTTTTCTGAAGTTATCACTATTTGTCAGTACTAATAGATGTTTTGGCCTAAGCATATCAGAGATAAATTTTATCTAGGGTAGAAATGGTACTGAATATAGAGTCAGAATAACAAGTCCTGCATTATGTCTATGTCAAATACTCTGAGATCTTTAAAAACGTCAATTACTTTTCTGCAGCATGGTAAACAGATTGCTTAGTATACAGAACTGTTGGAAAGTTTACACATGATTATACTAATGAAGCTGCTTTATAAGACCAAACAGGGCCATAGTGCTACCATCTTTATATCATTATTTCTGTGTCAAATTTTAGGAGTGGAGAATAAGGATGATGTGTGACACATGTCAGTACCTAAAGCAAACTTTAATATATTTGGAATAAAGGGTGGGGAACAGGTATTGATAGTTTTTCAAAGTAAGAATTTCTCCTTGAGAGTGGAGTCTCTACATACATTATTTGTAGTGTTTCCTCATGGGAGACTTTTTTCTTCCTGATTTATTTATTTATTCAATAATTAATTTATATCAGTATGGACTCAAGGATATTTATTTTATTGCAAGATAGAATCCAAGATAACATTTCTTTTCTTGTGCCAGTTGTTCCACTTTTGGCCACTGGGGGCTTTTTCAGTTTACTCTCTTATATCCCTTTGGCAGGCATATACCCATTGTTGTGTGTTTTTGTTTTGTGGTTTATTTCTTTATTTAGCATTTACCTACTTTCTGGTACTACAACATGCTCCAGACTCATCTATTTCCTGCACACATTCCAGAATCTTCCATTTTTCCAAAAAGGCTTGTTTTTTTAATTGGAGAATGGAATTAGAAACCAAGATATGGATGCAGGTATACTTGTTGCAACTGAGATGTGGTTGCTTTGAGGTTTTCTCAACTGACAGTAGAAAAAAAACATGTTGGTACTTATCTGTTGTTGTTGATCAGTTGCTATGTCCAGCTCTGCAAACCCATGGACTACAGCATGCCAGGTTTCCCTGTCCTTCATCATCTCCCAGAGTATGCTCAAACTCATGTCCATGGCATTAGTGATGTCATCCAAACATCTCCTCTGTTGCCCTCTTTTCCTCCTGCCCTAAGTCTTTCCCAGCATTGGGGTCTTTGCCAATGACAAGGCTCTTTGCATCAGGTAGCCAAAGTATTGGAGCTTCAGCTTCAGAATCAGTCCTTCCAATGAGTATCCAGAGTTGATTTCCTTTAGGATTGACTGATTTGATCTCCTTGCTGTCCAAGGGACTCCCAAGAATCTTCTCCAGTACTGCAGTTCATGCAACTTTCTTTATGGTCCAAGTCTCATATCCATACATGACTATTGGAAAAATCATAGCTTTGACTATATGGACCTTTGTTGGCAAAGTGATGTCTCTGCTTTTTAATTCCTGTCTAGTTTTGTCATAGTTTTTCTTCCAAGGAGCAGGCATATTTTAATTTCATGGTTGCAGTTACCATTTGCAGTGGTTTTGGAGCCTAAGAAATCAAAATCTGCCACTGTTCCCATTTCCCCCTGCAATCTGTGTATATCTAACTATCTATAATATTCCTCTATATAATTAAATGTATTATATATATATAATATATATATA
>SJYW01023738.1:0-10379 GCA_006410735.1 Raphicerus campestris | reverse complement strand
TCGCTAAGCTATGTCTAATTCTTTGTGATCTCATGGACTGCAGCATGACAGACTCCTCTGTGCTTCACATTCCCCCCTTCATGGATCACAACTTTGTCGTGGTGAAGGGGCTTGTGTATCTCAATGAAACTGTGAGCCTTCTCATGCAGGGCCTCCCAAGCCTGACGGGTCAGAGTGAAGAGTTCTGCCAAAACGTGGTCCCCTGAGGGAGGAAATGGCAACTCACTGCAGTATTCCTGCCTCCAGAACACCATGAAGAGTCCCATGCTTTACAATACACGAAATCACATTGCAGTGGCCCAAAAGGCCATTTGGCTTTTCCCATAATATCTTACTGTATCATGAGCTCTATGTCAAGGGCTCCATGCTGGCGTCAGGGGACCTTAGGGCTTCTGAAGAAACGGAGGCAATGAGAACTAGAGAGGAAGAGAGATGGTAGATGGCATCTCAACCCTCTTCCACCGCCTGTATGGATGCTCCACATCAGAGTCCTGTAATCAAGGCAAATAAAGAAAAGGCTCAGGGTAGACCCAGGAGGAGGAGAATCTGGGCCCATTCAGGAGGATCCGAGATTGCATTGTACCCTTGCTCTTAATGTTTTCCCAGAAGGACCCCTGACATACAGGTGATTTTCCAATTAAGGAGCATAGATACTCATTCCTGGAGCAGACAGAATGTCTCTTGATTACAGCTGTCTTTTATCGCCAGGCATATCTTCTCTGCCTCCTTCCACCATCTCTTCTCTGGGATGGAGGGTCTACTCAATGCATTCCCCGGAGAAACCAGAAACCCACCCCTGCCCCATCAGTGCTCCGAGGGATGATACACTCAAGGACAGGAAGGAGGTCAACCTTCCAGAAACAAGAGCCCTCTTATGGTGGGGCGAGGAAGGTTACTGTTCACCCCTTCTGTCTTTTCTCCCCAAGTTCCACTACAAGTACTTTCCCATCAACCATGGATCCACACACCACAGAAGGTAAGCAAAACGGTCTCCTATCTCAGCAAATTTCTGAGAAGACAGAGGGTCCTGTGTGAGTGTTGGTTCTACCACCTCCCAGCTCTGTGATTTTGGGCTCCTCAATGTTCCTGTCATGTCAGCATTTGAGATCTTGGTCTGTATTAGAACCAGAGGGGGCAGTGAGTTTCTGATTCTCTGGGACTGGGAATTTCTACATTGAACAACATGAGACAGAGTAATGACCCAATGCTAAGGGAGCTGCTTACGCTCCCTCTACCAGCATCTTAGGGGAAGGATGGGGGGACAAGTGGAGGATTTTAGGGAGCACCTTCAATATGCTAGTGTTTATGAACTAAGCATTCCACAGTTCAGAAATAGAAGTGTCGTGTCTTCTTGAGGATTCCATTCCAGGTCTATGTGGATGGAGGAGGAAATATATAGACAATTAAAGCAGTCCCCACTCATGTAAAAACACCATGCCTTTTAATACAGGCAGCAGAGAAAAGCTGCATGGGAGCCCGGGGGACCTGGTTGCAGACCGCTGCTGGCCTTGCATGGCCTCTTTACTCCATCCACTGCTAGCATCTCTCCTGGATGCTTTGGTGCCTCCTGGGAAGTGGAGACCACACTGATCAGGTTGACAGCTGCTGACACACTTTGACCCAAGGATACAGTAACTCCTGTGTGTAGGGGCAGGGTGTATGCAATGGATAACCAGATCTTCCGTTGGCTTGTTGGCAGATTCACAGCTTCCTCAAGGCCACTCCGGCCAGCTGCACCTTCTCCTTAGGCTCTCCGTAGCCTTCATCTATACCAGCATCTTCTTCGCTGTTCTTGTCTGTCACTGGTTACCCAAAAAGTAAGTATGAAGAGCCAAACTGTCACTGGTGTTCTACGCAAAAAAGTTTGAAGGAGGGAATCACAGAGTCATCTGACCCAGAGGGAGGTGGGCTCATAGCATAGAATGGCGTTTTCACTTCCCGTAGGTTAAAAACTGATTTCCATTGTTGTAATCCCTGAATGAATATCATCCAGAGGACAATGGAACCCTGTTTCTCTATGAAAATATGTGTTAATTTATTCTTAGCTGCACCAGGTCTCAGCTGCAGCATGGGGGATCCTCATTGTGGTGCTGGGGTGCAATTCAAAGCTCCAGAGCTCATGGGCTGAGCAGTTTCAGCACATAAGGCTTAGTTGCTCCAAAGTATGTGGGATCTCATTTCTCCCAGTGGGGATAGAACCCACACTCTCTGCACTGGAAAGCGAACTCTTAATCCCTGGGCCACCAGGGACATTCTAAGCCCTGTTCTTCCCTTCAACTACAGCAATCTGTTCTCCCCTTTATGATCTTGGGAATGTGCCAATACACATCAGAGAATAATCCATAATAGAAATGTAGGATGGGATCCCTGGTTTTGCACAGGATCCTGAGAGAGTCCGTCAGTGGCTGGGCTTATATATGGTTTGTTTTTTTTTTTAATTTAGTGGAGTAGACAGACTCAGCAACCTGGGTCGCACCCTTGCATTTTTTGGCTTTGATGTCCTGACCAAAATATGGAGTTCTAGAAGAATCACCCCCACCACAAGAGCCTTGAGTCTATTCTTTTCATAGATGTTCACATAAGGAGAGCCCAAGGAAGATAGAACAGTGAACAGCAAGGTGAATCCTCCCAGCCCAAACCCTTGTCATAGCCCAAGCCCCTCCAATGTGCCCAATGCTCCAGCCTTCAAAGATCGCATTTCATTCCATCATTCACATCTCCTTCCTCTCAGGACCCATCAACAGAAGTTGTGATATTCGCTCACTTGGACCATGGGACCCTCTCTGAGAGACTGTTCACTCCCACTCCCCTGAGACCTATGCACCTCTCCGCCAAGCCCAGTATCTATGAGGAATTTGATGTAAACCAAGTCCATGCTGAGCCCTGACCTGGCTCCATCCTTTGAGCACACACAGTGTTATAAATTGAAGAGCTAGATCTCTTTTTAAAGGGGTTCCTCCGTAGGCACTCCTCCTCCTCAAAAGCAACCCAGCAGCTCTGAAGTTAAGAGTGGAGTCCAAGAATTATAGGATTGCCAGGAGCCAGCGTGAGAAACTCTGCCCATGACAAAAGTCATTAGCAAGAAGTCTTCAGAATACACAAAGTAGGATCAAGCCTCAGAAAACCCCCTGTTCCTGAGCATCTACCCCCAAAACTAGAGTCTGTTTTATGCTTACCTATACCTCTGACTTTATGGGGGGCTGACCCCCCACCACCTCTCTTGGAGAATGAGTTAACTTGCAGCTCCAGTTAATAAAAATTTCTGGGCGTGACAAGAGTCTTTCAACTTACAAACTCCTCTGAAGTTTCTCTAGCCTGCCTGAGTAGGTTCGTCCAGCCACATGTGTTTACAGCCTTCCAACCATGAGAGGCATGAGATGGTTTAAAACTTTCTAAATACAGACTCTTTTGAGAAGTTACAAAATTACTAGTATAGTATTAGTGGGTTGATTAAAAATTATATTGGTGAAGGTTTTTTTATTTGCTGAGCCCATATTTGCTGCTAAATCTCCATATTCCCTGCCCTTATAATGAATATAACCAGCATATAGGAGAAATAAGTATTAACCTTTAAGATTAATCATGTTAAACCTTAGGCTAAGTAAATTGCTTTCTTGATTGTAACCCACTACACCCTCACCCTATAGGAATGCAACTTTATTTGGAGGGTGGTGCCTGGTTTAAGAAAAAAGTCTTCCCTGGATAAAAAAGTCTTCTGATTGACTGACCGTTATCAGAAAGGGCTATAAAATGTCAGCAGGCCTCATGGCCAGAAAATGATGTAAAACCCCTAAGACCTTTGTATAATTTTATATGAAGCACCTGATTTTGACAAGGGTCAGGTCTGCTGACCCCGTGTGACTCTATATTCATCCCTATGTATAACACAAAGTATATAAGCAAACCTGAAAATAAAAAAAAGACAGATCAGTTTCCAGAAAGACTGATTCCCCCGTGTCGTTCTTTCTTTCCCCTTCTGGCTGAATTCCCATCTGGAACGTGGGTACTCACCAAGCCTGCTAATTTTGCCTGGGGTTTTAAGATCAGACTGGGAAGGCCTCAGTGCCTCCTCCTTCGGGAGAATGGAAAGACGCCTGTGACCTACGTAGGTGGTGCAAATTCATTGTCTTGGAGTTTTATTGGTGTTCCACGTAAACCAAGTTATTCAGGGTCTTTTTCTCCACTAATTTTCCTACTACACTATTCTTTTCTAATCTCTCTTTATATCTGTAATTAAATAAGTTTTTTCCTTGGACACCGATTTTGTCTCCCCTTCAAATTACCCTGGATCCACCAGGGCTTGACCCCGGCATAGGATCATCTTGAAAAATCCCACGACCTCTTAGTAATAGCCTGGCTATTCTAATACTCTATTTTAACTATCTAACCTTTGGGAGAAGGTATTCTAATCAATTGCACATACAGGGTAGGTTACCATGATCATCCTGCTTTTTTGAAAATTACAGTAAAGCATAAAAATTTGCAAGTTGAGCCTTCAAATTATTCAGTTTAAAATAAAATAAAGCCAATTTAAAAAAAGCCTCTGTTCAGTAATAGTTTACAAAAATGAACTTGTTAAGACAGAAACAGACTTGTAGACTTGAAAACAAACTTACAGTTATAGAGGGGAAGGATGAGGGGAGAGATAGATTGGAAGTTTAAGATTGACATGTGCACACTGCTATATTTAAAACAAAATGCTTTCCGTGAAACAATAATCAAAGCAATGCATGTTGGCCAGAGAAAGATGAAGTATATTCTGTTTGAAATATCCAGTGTAGTACCACGTCCCACATGAGACTGTGTGTGTGCATGCTAAGGCGATTCAGTCATATTCAACTCTTTGTGACCCCATGGATGCTGTGTAGCTCACTAGGCTCCTCTGTGCATGGGATTCTCCAGCCAAAAATTCTGGAGTGGGCTGCCATTCCCATCTTGAGGGGATCTTCTTGACCCAGGGATCGAACCTTCATCTCTCATGTCTCTTGCATTGGCTGGCGGATTCTTTACCACTGAGCCATCAGGGAAGCCCCTCAGCCTTTTTCCAGCCATGTGCCCTGAGGGTGCTGGGTTCCAGGGGAAGAAAGAGGACAACAAGATCCCCCCAGTCTGGATCCTCACTGACCGATGAAGTAGTCACCCAGCCACGCGGTACAGACAATGACTCTACACGTATATGAAGTAAAGCATTCAGTTCTTCAGTCAAACCAACCACATTTCAAGTGCTCAATAGCATCATGAGGACAGGTGCCATGGTGCTGGACAGAGCAAATGTCCCGTGATCACAGAGAATTCTACTGGACATTCCACACCAGATCACTGAGGGCTGCAGAGGGAACATTTAACCCGGGGAGGCTTTGCACATGTTGTGTTAATCCATCAATATTTGCATGTTTTGTCTTTTTTGCTTCTTTTCACCAAAGCCAAGAGTTTGAGAATCTTGTGCCTTTTAAGTTATCAGCTGGTGGCACAATGTGGCTTGGCTCAACCAAGTGGAGGGCTGAAGAGGATAACAGCATGAGGACCCCGGTGTGAACTGAGCTGGCCAGTGGGGTGAAGATCAATCTCCATGGAGCCTTAGTTGCTCATTGAACTCCCTGTGTGTGATGTCTCTCCTGGCTTAAAAGTAAGCCACCCCAGAACTCTTTTACCAAGAAATGTCAGGATCACCTAAAGTGAAAACATCTGGGGCTCCCGTGCTGATAGTGTCACTGTTTCCATTTTCCCCCTTATTATCCTTTTTTTTTTTTTTTTGGCCTCTAGGTGCAGGGAGCAGATGTCATAATCTTCATTTTTCTGAATGTTCACACTGTAGACATGAGTCCCAGTTATTCTCACATATGTTCTTCTGAAAAGATATTTGAATGTTAGCATCTGATGCCCACATTCTGCAGAATCTGAGTTCTTCGAGCACCTACAGAGATTGGGTTTCCCTGGGTCATGGGTGTATTTCTGCTGTGTGGCACCAATGCCTGGTACAGAGTAGGTGCTCTGCAATAATTTATGAACTAACCGAATACAAAAAGTAAATTCCATTTCTGGAGGGGACTGGGAAAATAAAGTTTTGAGTCCTCTTTGGAGCCAAACTGTCTACGGCTGATTCAGGATGAGAACCTGGGTCCCGCCTTCTAGAGCAGGCGGTCAGACTGGGCAGAAAGAGAAAGACCTGAGACCTCAGGTCTGGGCTGAGATGCCTCCTGAGCCCTGCCTGGAGAAATTGGTGCCAAGTCCACGGAGGGGCCACCCCCTGCTGTGAGTTCATGGCCTTGGGAACCCCAAGGGGTGGCAGCAGCCCCCCAGGGACCACATCCTGTTTGTCCTCTAGGGCCCCATGGTCTCCTCATCTGTAAAGGGCGGGGGCAGGGGCGGCTGGGTGCTCAGAGCTGCAGACATGCCTTCCATCCTCTCTGAGCTTCTTCTCCTCGGCCAGTTGTGCAGGGCAGGGAGGTCACTGCAGGAGGGCTCTGGATGCCCACCCTGCCCCCAGTTCACGGGAACCACAGGGCTCAGGCAGCTGGAGTGGCCAGGGATCCTACGGGGAGAGAATCAGTCTAAGCTTTTGGTGGCAAATCTCTCACTTCCAGGGCTGAGTCTGGGCCAGGGGACCACGAACCTTGCAGGTGAGTCCTCGCAGGGCTCCCAGCACCCGCATCTCACTTGAGCCCTGGGAACTTGTTGGGGATGAGATGGGGGCACTGGGATTCTAGAGTGATGCTGGTGAAACCTGGAACAGCTCCTGAGCTAAGCTGGGAAGTGAGGGGGGAGGTCCTGGGACTCAGGCTCTGACTTCCTTCCAGGGACTTTCCACAAACCACCATCTGGGTGAGACTCCTTTGTGCAGCTCAGGGTGCCCATGTGAATACACGGTATGCAGAGTTGAAATGTGAGAGTGAGTACACAGACCACCAGGAAGTATGCTGAAGCTGGCATGCACTATTTGGAGAAGGAAGTCGCAATGCATTCCAGTATTCTTTCCTGGAAAATCCCATGAACATTGGAGCCTGCCAGGTTACAGTCCATAGGGTTGCAAAGAGTTGGACACGACTGAGTGACTTCATTTTCTTTCATTTTATTTTTTTTTAATACTTTATTCTACGTTACAANCATTTACTTTTTATTATTTTTTAAAATTTAAATTGTAGTTATTTTATATTTCTTATCTGAAGTAACAAGTATATTTTAAGTTTTAAGGGTAAAAATTTTTCTTTTCTTTTTCTTTTTTTAATACTTTATTCTACTTTACAATACTGTATTGGTTTTGCCATACATTGACATGAATCAGCCACAAGTGTACACGATCTCCCAATGCCGAAGCCCCCTCTCACCTCCCACCCCACACCATCTCCCCGGATCATCCCATACACCAGCCCCAAGCATCCTTTATCCTGTATTGAACATAGACTGGCGCTTCATTTCTTATATGATAGTGTACATGTTTCGATGCTATTCTCCCAAATCATCCCACCCTCTCTCTCTCGCTCAGAAGCCAAAAGTCCGTTCTATACATCTGTGTCTCTTTTGTTGTCTCACATGCAGGGTCATCATTACTATCTTTCTAAATTCCATATATATGTGTCAGTATACTGTATTGGTGTTTTTCTTACTGGTTCCATTTTTTAATCTCTTCAAATACTTATATTATTGAGTGTAATTGACTTACAATGTTTCAGGTGCACAGCAATGTGATTTTCAGTTATACAAACACACATACATTATTTTTCAGATTATTTTCCATTTTAGGTTATTATAAGATATTGACTATAGTTCCCGTGCTATAGTAAATCTTTGCAGCTTGTTGCATATTTTTTTAAATAGAAATCTAGCATTGTATTCATATTGCTATTTTTAAATTTATGGTATATTTCACCTCAGTGTTATGCTACACTGAGAGTGAAAGCATGATGCCCACATCCCACCATGTCCATGATAAAAGTAAATGGAAAACAATAGCAATGTTCATTGTGGGAGGAAATATTGAATCACATTATGTTACTGGTGGGCTTTCCTGGTGATTCAGATGATAAAGAATCTGTCTGCACTGCAGGAGACCTGAGACGCACCCTTTGTTGGGAAGATCTCCTGGAGAAGGAAATGGCAACCCACCCCAGCATTCTTGCCAGGAGAATCCCCATGGACAGAGGAGTCTCACAGGTTGCAGCCCATGGGATCACAGAGACTCAGACACGACTGAGAGCCTAAACTATTCTCAAGGCTCTGGACTTGAAAGGTAGAGTACGTGCCGTTCGTAAAGTGATAAAAAGTGGCAGACAGACAGAACCTTTTGTCTTGTTGGGGGCTTAGAGGGACATTACGACCAGACCTGCATGGACAGCTTCGAGAACAAAGGATTTCAGGATTAAAAGATTTCCACAGTGGAGGGGACATAAGTATAGCTATGGCTGATCCATGCTTATGTATGGCAGAAGCCATCACAGTATTATAATTGTCCTTAAATTAAAAATAAATAAAGGGGAAAAAAAGTTTGCAACAGGAATTCCCTGGTGGTCCAGTGTTTGGGAATCTGCCTGCCTATGTGGGGCAAATGGGCCCTATCCCAGGAATAGGATGATTCCACATGTCTCGGGGCAGTTAAGCCCGTGGGCCACAAGCCCTGTGCCTAGAGCGGGTGCTCCACAACAAGAGAAGCCCCGGCGATGAGAGACCCTGAGCCACAGCAGAGAGCAGCCCCCTTCCCACACCCAGAGAAAGCCCGCGCACAGCGACGAGGAGCCAGCACAGCCACTAACTAGTTAATTAAAACACTGCAACACCAGCCACACCGCCTCCCGTTTTAGTGTGTGTGTGTTTAAGTGAGAAAGCGTGAGTTCACACGTGGGTATTTAATCTCTATTGTTCTCTCGTTTCCTCGGAATTTTCTTCCCCATGGGCTAGGGTTATTTTCTTCAGTAAACACTGTCTGACCATTCCTCTCACTCCCCAAAAAGCCCATCTAACTGAGATAAGATGATTCTTTGGGGCACAAGTTCATCATCTCATTGGCTTTCCAAATAAAGTCACTATTCCTTTCCTGAAGATCTCATCACTCTGTCCCTTGACAGGCAACATGAGGTTGGACTCAGAGCACATTCATGAGACATAGCAGAGGTATAAATCATTTTAGACAAATCCATAGACGGCACTCTCACAATTGATATCTGTGGTTTAAAAGAAGATACGCAGATGGCCAACAGGCATATGAAAAGATGCTCAGCATTGCTAATTAGTAGAGAAAGGCAAATTGACACTGCCAGGAGGTACCACCTCATACCCATCAGAATGCCCATCATTAGACAGTTGACGAATAATAGATGCTGGAGAGCATGTGGAGAAGAGGGAAACCCTCTCGCACTGTTGGGGGAGTGGAAACCGGTGCAGCCACTGTGGAAAACAGTATGGCAGTTCCTCAAAAAGAGTAAAAACAGAGTTTCCATATGATCCAGCTATTCCAGTCCTGAGCATATATCTGGAAAAAACTATACCTTGAGAAGATTCATGCACCCCTACATTCACAGCAGCAAAACTTACAATAGCCAAGACATGGGAACAGCCTAACTGTCCATCGAGAGATGAATGGATAAAGAAGATGTATATGCTTATACACACAGAGGAGGGAACACCACTCAGACATTTAAAACATGAAATCATGCCATTTGCAGCAGCATGGATGAACCTGGAGAATAACATATTAGTGGAAGGAGACCGAAAGAGAAAGACAATTTTCATGTGATACCAGCCGTATGTGGAATCTAAAAGGAACATATGAATGACACAGGAACAGACTCACAGACATAAAGAACAGGCTTGTGGTTGCCCAGGGGGGAAGGACTGGGAGCTTGGGATTAGCAGATGAAATCTATTTATACATAGAATGGATAAAGAATGTGGTCCTATAGTATGGCACAGGGAATTCTATCTTGTATCTTGGCATAAATCATAATGGAAATGAATACATATGTCGAGCTGAATCAATTTGCTGTATGGCAGAAATGAACTATACCTCAGTATTTTTTTAATTTTTTAAAATTTGTGGTTTAAATATCTGCAACAAAAATAAATATCTGCCATTACATGGCAGTAAAAATGCACAACTGAAATGACAAAGAATACAGATCAATTCTGAAACATGATATTAGGTAAATAAAAGGAAAGTTTAAGAATGTGACTGTACCATTACTCCATTACATGCATAATGATCAAGAGGAGACCAGATTTATTACTTAGGGAACATCACTAATTTTAACGACCCCCACCCCCAGCACAATGAGGCTTTAATTGGCTACCTGCACTGAGCCTGACATACGAGGTGGGAACATGTGGTTTCTCTTCTGTGAAGAGTTAAGGTTAATGAGACTCATCATGAGCTTGGGAAAAGCATCCTG